>JASAND010023828.1:0-86924 GCA_030248195.1 Trissonchulus latispiculum
GTACTTCAGTTGGTCACATTGCTTAAAGGGATCCGTATTTTGAACCGATAAGTATATACTCATATTGAACACCTTTTAAAATTTGCCAGATGGATAAATTATTGGTTTGCCGCTAAATTTTTTCACAAATTTAGAATAGAGCAAACATATGTAGGTATATATGTCATGATTATTTTTCAAAGTGGTTATGGAACATGGATGCCCAAAAATTTAGCGTTCTTAGGCAAAATCGAAAATTTTTTGTAACTTTTGGAATTTTCTGAAAAACCTGGTCGACTCAGCAGATGCGGTCAAAGCCTAAGTGACCCGGTTCCATCACTAATTACTACACGTCAGGTAAAACGCCGTCTTTATAGTTAATTAATGGAAAATGTTGCGATATACCATAATGCAAATAATTCAAGTTTTACAACACAAATAAAACCAGTAAATTTCAAGTTGACCAACGACAAAAGGCTTGTCGACATTTATTTTCGAACGACGAACAACACTACTAACACTTAGGCCGTGAACGGAGCACGGAGAAATCGAATAGACGGACCAAGTAGTATAAAATATATATAGTTGACACGATTTCTGTCGTTTTTCTGTCAAAGTTTTGTTCGTCTTTCTTGTACTTCAGTGTTCATTTGGTAAAGTTGCCGTTTTTTGTAAAGTCTGTTTCTCCACTTCTTAGTTCTCCCGTTTCTCCGTCATCGTCTACAGCAACTCGGCAGTTAGAATCGTAGCCGATCGCAACAACTAATGCCAAAATCTCCGTTTGTCGGTTCGTTAAGGCATGAACCAAATCTGCTTTGTCTATCGGTCCAATTCTTATTTGTTTTTCCATTGGAAGAGCCCAACGTTGTTAAAACTCCCTTTGATAATATGTTGTAAAACTTTTATAGCCACTCTGGTGATGTAGAGACAGGTGTAACGCACATTTCAACCTTTTGGAGGTATTGGGCATGCATATGTCAAATGAGTAACAGCAGCACAAGTATCTACCCTTGTGAGTCAAGCGTACCGGGTATAAATACTCGTGTCTACACAGCCCTTGGGTCAGGTGCCACTAGGCGAAATGTTGACTACAGCATGACATCCGAATGCGGTTTCACAAACAAATTTTGGTAGTGAAATTCTAAAGCTGTTGGCCAACGATTCGCGCCATCTTATCTGGACAATGAATTTTATTCAACTGTTTAGGCAGGAACATGGAAATCAAGTTCGGTTTCTTTAGTAGGTGGTCTCCACTTTTGAGCTCCCCCTAGAATTGCTCATAAAATGCCAGATTTTATAGATTTTTGGTCGAATTTTCTAAGTTTTCCGGTTTCTTCGTTTTTTGTTCCAAAATCGTCTGTTTTTTTTTAATTTTCTAAAAATTGATTTTGAGCACTTTTTAAACACGTTTGTTGCCTGAAAACCGTATTTTTTATTATTTTTGGCATTTTTTGGGTAAATTTGTACCCCTACAGAGTTGGGAGATCCCAACTTTTACCTACGATTGGTAGCTAGAAAAACATGATCAGGAAGTTGTCATTAATTACGAAGATGAATTGTGAAAGTTGATTTGAATTATGTTAGTTCAACTATAAATTTATCGTTAAGTTTGTAAGATTGAATTCTCGCGATGGGTCAGGCGGCAATGTCAACGTGCTGTAAATCGATGGGCTATGGATTTCGACGGAAACTCCTCAAAGAATCGTTGGTAACTAATTTGCCGGTTCGTATTAATTTTTTTACTAAGCAGCTGGCTATATTGCTTTTGGAGTTTTGAAAGTATGGGAGTGCAAAAGTGGTCGAGCACAGAACGGAGATATAAATATGGCTAAAACTCTTTAGCTAAAAGTTAGCATTTTTAAGGTAAAAAGTTAAAGTCTCTTTTAAGCTTAAAATGAGCTTATAAGTCAAATAAGTTAACAAATAGAAAATGGAGACCATTTTTTGAATTTGATCTCAATAATTTTTTGGCCTTTTTGTGCGAGCACAATAGTGGTGTGGGCATGCGAAAAATAGGAGTCTTGCCACCTCCCCCAATAAAAATGCCAGCATGGAAACGGACTGCGTGTTTTCGATTGGAAAAAACATTGTTGTTGTTGTTGGTGTTATTATTATTTCCGGGCTACTCCAGCCAGAGGCTATATGAGGGGCGCCGCTTATTTTGTCTCTCCCCATCAGTGTAGCTAGTAGAAACGTCGCTTTGTCATGAATGCTGTCCCACAATGGGAAGCTGGAGCAGACACCTTCTTGGCCTTTCGGCTCCGGTAGTAAGACATCCATTAACTGCTCATACGCAGAGTAGAGGAGCACAGACGGAACAAACATTCGGTTGCTTTATCTGACAGTTCTTATCAACGTTGGCGTTGTTGGCCTCAACTATACTAAAATATGTAGTTTGATTTATTTATTGTTCAGTTTTGCTGAAAATTGCTAAATTTGGTGCATCTCCACCGTCCATGAAGAATTTCTTTCATTTCGTATGCATTAGTGATGTTTCAGGCGGCCCATTTATTTTTAGTTTCAGATTCAATTTCAAAAAAATTTGCTAATTGAAGTTTTCAGTTGATTTCAAATTTGGTTGCTCGTCGAATTTCTGGTGCAGTTTCAGATTTCATTTTATTTGATTTTTCGTTTCAGTTTTGGGCGGTGTCGTCGGAATTTCAGAATCAATTTCTGGTCTCGTATTTTACCATTTGATTTTCTGTTTCAGGCAGTCGCTCGTCAGTTTCGGTCAGTTTCAGGCCTCCTCCAAATTATTTTCAGTTGCATTTCAGGGGCATAGACTTTGATTGTTCTATTTTCATATTTTTTCAATAAATAAGTTGAGCACAAACCTTGTCTGGAACGTCTTGACTTAATCGCTGTTGGTTGTGATATAATCATTAATAAAACTTCAATGATTTAATAACCAACTGCCGATGTTTACAATGTATAAAACATCTGTAAAATTTGTGACTGCTATCGTAAAGGTGTTTACGAGAATGGAATGTATTGAAATTTCTGACCTGATAGCCTTCAATGAAATTCACTTTGTGATCATACATTAACCTGGCAGCATAACATTGCCTGCATTGGTTTAATCACCGCCGAGCCGATAATAATTTCCGATAACCCATCGCAGAAATGACATTTTTCAGGCTAAGCGAAGTCAGGAAATTGCAGGTTTCAGACTAAAGATTGGCATTTTCATGATTTCTGGTAACAACAGACGTTGCCGGTATTTTTAATCCATGCCTTTAAGCGTCTGCATGCGTTCGTGAGTGTGAATACGCTACAATTGTTGCCATTCGTTAAAACGGCGGCATTTATAATCGCAGAATCGACGCGTCTGCGCACGTCGACGCGCGTCTCTGCGTTCGCGACTATGAATGCACCTTAAGCGTTGTGGAAATGCAATTTTCAGTCTAAGCGTAGGCTAATCAGTGATACTTTTTCAAATTTAAACAAGGCTGATTATTGAATTCGGTAAATGACTGAAATTATTTCAGTTTCAGTTTCAGGCGCCGCTTCTTCAGAATTTAGTTCAGTTTCGGGCGTCTAATCAAAATTATTTCCAGTTTCGATTTAGTTTCGGTGTCCTGGTGCATTTTTCAGATTCGGTTTTGGCCAATCCATTCTGTTTTCAGTTTCAGTTTTGAATTTGTAGGCTTTGAAATATGTACAACTAAAACATTTTACAGTTTCAAATTTTCTTTGAAACATCGTACACCAATTTGTTTCTGCAAATTGTGCTTTAGCTTCTGGACAATTTAAATTGACAAATTGTTTGCGTAATTCAACTTCTCTTGGTATTGATTCTGATCTGCTTCCTTTATTCTGTTGGAGTGACTCGTGAGCAGATGTCTTTTTAGTTACACTGATTATTATGGACGAAACGTGTCAGTGTGAGAACTCTCATACAAAAAAGTACATAAGACGATAAATGACAACATTTAAGCTTATTATATATCTAAAGTTCAATTGTATAAACGCGACAAAAGTTTAAATATTCGTTTCTACTTGTTGTTTTTTAAAAACTGTATTATGTACATAGAGCAAGAAATTTGATTAGCACTAGATCTTTAAACTGTTTTATTGTGTAGATATGACGACACTGCATATGACATGAATTGTCTATACATATAGTTTTGTAGGATTCTCTGCCTCAGAATGATAATGTGTTTTAATTTACTAACCCATTTTTATCCATTTGTATTTTTAGGTATTCGCGAAGCGAAAAGGCTGGATCTAGGTTCAGAATTGGACGGGCATTCCTAGATTTCACGATTTTCAGATCCACTTTCTGAAGCTGACCTTTTCGCTGCAGCGAATTTTTGTAGAAACTTTTGAACAGGCAGTATCATAAGATATCACTATTTGATATGTCAGCGTACTGTGCTAAGACTTCTTGATGCGTTTTGTTCGTGCAGCCATGGTAATATCCTTTGTGGGTGATCTGCAATGCTTAATTTCACATAATTGGTGTGCGCCAAATATATTATTTTGGTGCTTTATTATTATTCTTAGGACCAGTCCTTCCTTTGCCGTGAAAATAGAAAAAAACGAAAAGACGGAGATAATATTCCATTATTATACTTTATATATGCGTAGTCGACACATATGATTGTTAGTTATTTTTATTTTTCTAAAGCTTGGGGCCACAAAAAAAGAAAAGAGAGAGAGAATAGACGTTTATTTTACATCATTAGGCTGCTACCCCTTCGGTTAGTCGATACGCAAACAGAAACGATTTCAGGGATCGAATATTGTCGTTTCTGAAATCAGTTTTCGCGTTCATTAAGTATGATAAGATTTGTTTGTTGTTTTGCCGTAATCGTTGCCATCCAAACCTTTATTTCATCGGAAACTTAAAGTTTAATGGCTATGTGAACGTTTTCCTTAAAATGTTATTTTGTGGTCTCATCGCTGCTTTGAGTAAACTCAAACTTACAACGGAGTTTTATTTGATAAAAATTCCAAATATTGGGAAGGAACTATTCTTGACTAGTGCCTAAACTTCTCTGAATTATTCAATCGCGGGAATGGCCAGTAGGTTTTTTCAAATATTGGCCATGCCATTCATTTCACCGTGAACACTATCCGGCCGTCCTGCAAGCTGACCGGCTTGGCCCGGTTCTCTAACCAATGTATGTCGGCCGGGAAGTAAGTAAATTCTTACCAAAATGGGTATTTCCTGAAATTTTTACTCCCCAATGTCTTTCCCTTTGAATTTTTACTCACCCAGTAATACTATTAATACCTAGGTTGATTGATGATAAGCTGTACCTTGATTTAGCCCCAGATTTCATCAGCTAATCACTCGGTCGGTGGACGGTACATGCAAGCTGGAGCTGCATCACAAGAACTGGTAAACTAAAATTTACTTGAGTCAAAATTATGGAAAAGTCCTACTTCTCCTAAAATGTATTAAAAAGTTTTAGTGCGTAATGAGTAATAATTTTGCAAACTTGATGTGACCAAGGGAATCAACTTTATAAAGTAAATATTCATTTACTGTATTTTGGTGATTATTTTTCATGAACATTCCTATTGTCTGAAACTTTCAGGATACATACGCTTCGGTGGTTTCGGAGCACTTTGGAATTCTCCGAGTCTTTATCTGAAAATTCAAAAATTTTCTATTTTCAGAATAAGTCTTATAATGTTGTTTTAAATTATTAAATAACCTTGAGACGGAAATGAGCAGGACTTGACTCGCGGTTTCTGTGAAAAACTTATCGACTGTATAACTTTATGGACAATTTTTTATCTTCAACATCCGAAGATCAACGAGATTTAAGATTAACGAGGTCTCAAAAATGATTTCCAAATTTTCAGATTTTTGTCAATTGCTGCAGCATGTAACTGAAACATTCAACAACGGTACTGATAGAACCGTCAAAAAGTATAGCATAAGCTAAAGTTGCGTAGATTTTCGCTTTGATCTCTAAAAACTGCAATCACTTTGTTTTTGCGGCAAGTTTCTAGACTGCTCAATCAAACATGAAACTATTTCACATAACCATTTTTCGCACTATTGCCGAGGGTCATTTTCTTGGTTTTTGTGGCTTTCCTACAGCTGTGTAATTTTTCCTTTATTTTGAGAAATCTAAAAATTTTAAGGAGGTAGAGATTTCCTAAAATTACTACTGGGGGTAAAAATTTACTGGAAATCTTGCCGCAGAATGTCGTATACCTGGGAATTTATGTACTGAGGAGTAAAAATTTACAGGAGTAATAATTTCATTGTACACCGGCCCGCGGGCTGAAATGCTCATCTCTACTAGAAAACTCAATGCAAGATGCGAAATTTCGTATCACCATAATATATTTGGCAGATTTTCCGGAGCAGCATTTTGGTAACTGCTAAGCTAAATCCAAACATGTCCCTCGACCCACATGTCCTAATATGTCATAGCCATACATGTGCTTGGGGGTTTCATCCTTCCAGACCTGGACCTCACCCCCCCCCCCCTCCAGAAACCGGATTTTCCCGGGTTTTTTTGACAAAAAAACTGGAAAATTCGGTAACCGCTCCGTCGGCCTTCGGCGCGCCGGTTCATCCCCCATAAGAACTTCCCTCCTGCAAATGTCTAGTCATGGCACTAAATGAAGTTTTGGCGCATTCTGCCAGTTTTTGAGAAATTTATGTTCTAAGGTCGACGATTCACATTTAGCTGGTATGTCCGAAAACTAAGCTATTCTACTAGTTTCGTCAAACAATGTGTATGGATATAGTTATTCATTATAAGCTAACTTTAAAATGCTGTATAAATCTCTTTCCGAACTCAAAAGTTACGAAAGTTGTAGCGTTTCAAAAATCAGTGTAGAACAGGATACCACCACCCACTAGCGTAGATAGGGGGGCGGGGGGAGCGACCCTCCCGGAATAATAGCTTTGCCCCCCTGAGAAATTGGGCAAGAAAAATTTTACGCCCTTGCGCTAGGCCTCCGTTGTTATATATTAGAAGTATACAATTATGCATTAATACTTAAATTTTCAACATTGATGCATTTTCTACACAAATAAAAAAATTTTCGTTATTTAGATTATCAAAATTATTGTTTTTATTAAACATGCTAACAAATGTATGTATATATAAGATTGCTTTTTGATTTTGCTGTTATCTTTGCGTTATTATTCAACATCATCAAGCCTAATGGCATAATTGGTTGATATGCTCAGAATACATAGTTTTAATGGGAGACATCCTAATGGTTTCGTTTTCGGACAAGACAGTAAACGTATATATAGAAAATAATAAATAAAAGTATAAATATATTGTGAGTCAATTGATAAATCATTTGTTTATAAAAGGAATTAAATGTTTTAAATAGCGTTTAATGGTGCAATTTGAAATTTTTCTCTATTCAACCTGTGAGCCCGCCCCTTTAGACCCCATTGGAACAGGATTTCGCTTTCAGTTACGAGGATCAGAATATTAGCCTTGAGGAGCTTTTGAATTTATATGACGGTAACATGGACAATACGGTGTCAATGCCTTGTATAATACATAAAACAAGAAAATTTCCCCCTCCCCTCCAGCGAAGTCCTCCAGTCTTAACACCGCCCCCCTGAGAAATTTTTGTACCTACGCTACTGCACTTGCCAAATTCTGTAATGGAGTGACTTGGAGTTTGATAAATAATATAGCAGCTAATACAGCCCACCTCCTTTCGTTTACTTGCTTCAATAACCATAGCGAACTCGTCAAAGTGGGTCATCTTAGTTGGTTTCCATTTGTAATGGACTATCAGCGCCAGATGCAAATGGGGTTGGCTGAGTTTCAGATCCTCCAGTACAAACTAAGTTGTTTTAAATTAGCATCGGATTTGTTTGTGTATGCGGCTCTGACAGAATTCTGTAGATTCATTTGTCCACTAGGATTCACAATAGCTTCGTCGACGTTTTCCATTTGTGTGGTCTTGTATTTTTAGGCCAATAATGCAAGATAGCGGCTTGCCATAAGTTATCGATGTATGCATTCTCAATAAGTACGTTCCTTCTTTGCCATTTGTAGTATTGATAGCTTGTTCAGTGTTTTTCGCGACCAATCAGATGTAAAATATATTATGATATCATTTCTAAGTTATCCTAGAAAAGTTATTAGCAATAACACTTGTTTTCGATGATTTTGGTTACTAGGGTCAAAAATTCTACTTCGACGGATTTCATTCAGATTGGAACCTTTCATATTGTTATTGAGATATTCCGTGGGGTCATACATAAACATACGGTTGAAATTTCAGGTCATTGCGTCCAGAAAAATGTTTACAGCCATTCATAATTTCAAAAATCTATTCAGCACTGCCCAAGAATTTGAAATTTTAGTTGTCGTTTCTTGTAGCGATAACTTACTCAAATCAATGTTTGAAAACTATAGATTGGTATTAATATAATACTTAGTTTAAAACGTGCAAAGGTTAATTTTGGGAATTGCTTTAAAGAAACTATGTATTCCTACAACAGGAGTTAGTTAGAACTAATTTATTTAAAGTTTAACAAAATTATGGAGTATCTTTCAAACTATTTTAATAGTATGTGTAATGTCTTGCATGACGGAATGAGTTTTTTAACTTCTACTTGCTATTTAGAAAAATTTTGCTTATCCGGCCAAAGCAAGCTCTCTGTGATGACGGAAACTTTCGTGAGAGTCGGTGGTTCTCTACATGGAAGAAGCCTAAATCATTGGAAACATTTTATCTTCCCAGAATGATTCAGGAAATTACCGATCAGGCATGAATCTTCCATTTTTAGGGTTTTGAAAGCCTGCCTTCGGGAAGGGGAAGTGGGACGAAGCTTTGAAAAGTGTGGGGCAATCCCAATGTATAAATAAATATACTTAACCTTTTAGCGATGTATTAGCTTCTCTAATGTAAGAACGCATGAATTCGCTGTTTTTAAGCTTAAAATGTGCTTGTAAGTCGTTAAATTGACTAAAAACTAAGAAAACTTTTGAAAATTAGACCTCGAAAACGTACATACCTTTTCGACACTTTTGACTTACCACCAAAAAACGGGGGGAGCTTGCCGAAAAGTTGGGGAGTTGCGAAAGTGCCCCGCCCCCACTAAAAATGTCATTGGATTAGCGAATAAGTAGACTGGGATTTTTAAAGTTTTTGTACATATTGCGGGTAACCCAAAATTTGATTGAAAACCAAAAGATTTCGACATTGATTATGATACTGGTTCGGCTCATGTTTATTCATGCACATTACCGTGCAGAACGGAAAAGCTAAAGTCCACGTCTGTGCACAAATGTACATCAAATATTGTACAAAAAATTTAAATGTTCTTCATTGCTGTGGCCATGCAATAAGAAAGGAGAAGACAGTAAATGTAAATTATATAACTGTTTCTAGTAGTTATAGTATTTGTTTCTTTTTTATGTATCGTTCCGACCCTCCATTTTCTTCTTTTCTTGATCTGAGCTAGCTTCAGCTGTACTCATTGTAAGTTTAAGCTTGCTTTGTAGGATAGTTGTCCCATTGGCGACGGAGTGATCTCAACTTTGGACACTTGTATTGGTTTTGAAATTTGTGAAGAACTTTGGTTTTCCAATAGGTACATGTAAATGTTTTCTTTGTACGCGTAATTTATTTTAATATTGTTAGTCTCAGTGTTTTGCATTCAATCTTGTCTCCTAATTTGTAGCAGAAAAAGATTAGGCTATATTATTTAAATTCTGGCTTCTGATGTGAAACTTTATTGTCCCACTTACTTATTGTAGACTTTGGATTTTCTAATAGACGTTCCAATTAGTAAAAATGTTTAAGTAAGGATGTACCACTACATTGTGTCATTGTAATATATATATATATATATATATATATATATATATATATATATATATATATATATATATATATATATATATATATATATATATATATATATATATATATATATATATATATATATATATATATATATATATATACTGTTTTAAGTCCACACATAGATATGGGTTTTGATGGAGTGGAAATCATCTGCAACTCCAGCGGCAGCCATTATGAACTTCGAAAGACCTATTATGCAATTGATCTTTTTAAGGATGCCACCAAGAAGGTGTTTATATTAGTTTATGAGAGTGTTATATTAATTTAGCGAGAATGACGGTACAGCCAGCCCTCAGTTAACAGCGTATAACCGTAACCGGAAACTATATTCAGCAGCAGTAAAATAGGTATACGCTGAAATCATAAGTGACTTGTTGCTTTAGCACTGTCTTTCTACAAACCTATTTGTGGATCAATGGATTTGCAGGAAATGCTGAAATGCCCCGGCAGTATATTGAGTAGATTGGTGAAAGCTCTTTCTAATGCTGCATTCATAGTTCCAGACGCAAGCAGACGCGCGTATATGTAAGCGTCTGCATGCGTTCGTGAGCATGAATATGCTACAATTAATTTTAAATGGTTAAGACTGCATGTTACAATCTGAGGCTTCGATGCTCGCCTCTATGCGTTCGGGACTATGAATGCACCTAAGACTGACTCTTCTTTTATTTTCAGAGTGGTGGAGTCTATATGTTTGCCAATCAGAGAGGTTGTGATGGTGATAGATTGTATTTTAATGGATGCTCTTCTATCACTCTAAATGGTTTTGTTGTGGCTCGCGGAAAGGAATTTGATCTAGCTGAAATTGTAATAATTTTTACATAGTCTGAGCGGGCGTGCATAACATGAGATAGAACTGTATTTCCAACAACACTTCTACACTCTTTCCTTGAATGCTCGTACACACCAGAGCACCAGAACCAGAACACCTCAGATAATTGTTATGGTAATGATTCAGTGTCAGCATTCCACTTCCTCTAACAAATGTACATGTCCCATGTTGCACTACCCTTAACCGGAATACCAACTTGTGTGAGGTGGCTGAAAAAAATAGTGAATTGTTTTTGCATTTTTGTTGGCTATTTTTGTTATTTTGCATAGGGAGCTAAGTGCAATTGGATTGGTCATTCAACTATGTGCTACTGCTATCGTCTATCGTCAATAATATTGACTGACTTTGTACATTATTTAATATTTAAGGAAGTTGTATCACATTCTGTAGATCTTGAGGATATACGAATGTATAGAAACTCAATTCGCAGTCGAACTCATGCAGTAGGTAATTTTGTAAATATACATACATCGGTAATGCATTCGTCATTGCTGTAGAAATTATTTTGATAATTATATACTTGTACTTGCAAGCGCACTTTTTTGATTCTCCAGAATTTGTACAGTCTTTAAGGTTTGATTATGGTACAAAGTTTTGCTGATAAACTTAGATGAGTTTTGACTTAGCAATAGTTGACGGTGATACAATAACCCCAGCAACTACACTATAAACGGCAAAGTCTGTTGCCCAATTCAGTTAATGTTAAAGCATTAATTTAGCACGAGAATGTATTGGCTTTTAGGCTGCTGCTGTTGCACCTTTTCCGAGAATTAGAATACAGTATGCTCTCTCAGATGTGACTGATGTAAAGGCTCCAATCCTTAAACCCATTCAATGGAAACTGTACTCGCCAGAAGAAGAAATAGCGTAAGATTTACTTTCAAACATTGATATTTTAATTCTGTACATCTTCATATGAATGAACGTGACTACGTTTTTTGTTTCTTACATTTTTATTGTAAGTATTGTCAAACTTTGGTGTAGAAGAACTGTTGCAGCGTCGCTGTTTTTGTATCCTTTATCCAGATTGGGACCTGCCTGTTATCTTTGGGATTTTCTGCGGCGTTCTGGCCAGGGTGGATATTTTCTCCCTCTAAGTGGAGGTCGGGATAGCGCCAGCGTTGCCTGCATCGTCTTTAGCATGTGTCGTCTGGTGTGTCAAGCTGTGGCTGGAAAAGGTATGCATTTTAGTTATTAATTTATTTAGAAATCATTTGAATTTCCTTGGACTCTCTATAGTTTGCTGTTTCATTATTGCAACGAAACTGATACACTGAAAGTATACTAATTGCTTTGATTCTGTATCTAGAGCTAATCTTCGCGTTTAATTTATGCATGTTTATAAATCAATGCTACGGAGAGAAATGGGATTAGATCCTGGATTTCCATCCGAAACTTATGAATTGTGTAATGATTCGAAATTCAATATTTTAGACATTATTTTTAATGAATCTAAAAAGATGGGTTTCCGTGTTAAACTATGTAATAAACAATTACCTTTTATCCAGTTGCTACCAAAGTTTCATAAAAATTCTGTTAAATTTCGAACTATATCTAGCAAAAATGCGGCTACTAAAGCAATATCTGAAAAAATCACTACTTTTCTATCGGCGTTATGGTTTTCCGTCAGAAAACTCGGTATTGCTATGGGTACAAGTTGTGGTCCGTTATGGCTAAATTGGTACTATTATGGTATAAACTATAAAGTCAAAAATGATACAAAAGATTTTGGTAAAGACATCACTAATAATGGATTATTTTTTAAAATATCTTCAAAGATGTCTATCCATCAGACTGGGAATTAAACTTGATAAATTCTGGTCCTATTACAGCTAATGTATTTGGACGTAGAAATTAAAGTGTTTAACAAAACATTTATTACGTCACTTTATGACAAACGCAAATCATTTCCTTTCACTGCTATTTGTTTACCGGATTTACGAAAAAGAAGTTTTATTTTAGAAGTTTACTGTTATTAAAATTTTAACAGATAAAGGCTATTCTGTTAGAGTAATCAAAAAATCGTTTTCATGTAGTCTGGGCAAGGAAAGGTTCAATCAAAATTTAAATTGCACCAGCCCAGGCACCGCTTATTTATATTTTTGTATATTTTTAAATAAAATAGTTTCATATAGCTACATTGATGAGCCGCCTGTATCGTGAACTCTGGTCTGGCAGAGATAGCTTGCATTACTAATATATTTTATTTAATGTTATTTTTTGACGCCATTCGTTTTGACGCCAAAACCATTCTAACCAGATACACGGTACGTATCTCTTATTATTTCAGCTTGTTTTTTTGAATTTAGATTTAAAAGTTCTGAGTGATGTTCAAACCATTGTCGGCGCTCCAGACTATGTGCCTGTGGATCCGCGAGAACTTTGCTCTAGACTGTTTTTCACTTGTTACCTTAGCACTGTAAACTCAAGCTCGGAGACACAAGAACGTGCGGCCGCCTTCGCTGAGCAAATTGGAAGGTAATTGAAGCAGGGTTTTAGTGTAAAATCCTGTGTGTTTACATAAAAGATAAATTTACACAGTGAAAAACTAATATTTACACAATAAAATATACGGCCAAATTTTCCAAGTTTTTGCAAAAAGTGCACTGAAAACAGAGGTTTCATACGATTAACATTTTAAAAGGCTCTAGCTTTTTGCTTGATCTTACCCCCGCCTCTTTCCAATGATTTCGAACGTTTCCTTCATTGCAACACGGTTTGGCTTTATTCTTCTCAGCTAATGCTTCTGCTTTTGGGTATAATTTATTTACTGCATGCAGTAAAATATTATTTAAATGCCGTTTCCCGTAGCTAACAGCACTCCATGTCCATTCCTGTATAATAAATGCAGTCATAACTAGAAAAATATATGCCATGCAATACGAGACGTAAAGGAAAGCAACTTTTCAATGAGCTTTTCCGTTAATTTAAAACAGTTTCTCAACTTCTGTGTGTGTGGGGGTCATCTAAAGCAGTTAAAGCGTCGACGATTAGTGCATAGCTACCAAGTATTATGTAGATGTTGTTGTTTCAAAAAAGCAATAATTGGAAAAGAAAAACATACCGTTCCACTGAGCGAAGCGTTTACAGAAAGTTGAACTATATACTATAGTTCAATCCCAGTTTATGCCATTTAGTGAATCAATCTTTAGATTGAATGACCAGAAAATAGGCTGAACATTTTCATTTTATTTTGCAGTATTGAAATGTAAATTTACAGAAGATTTACACAGGTTCGATTTTGAAAAATCCCTAGTTGAAACTCAGATGATTCTCTTCGCAACTCCATTCCTTAAAGGGGGAACTGCAATTATTAAAATGCCTGTGGTCCAATTTTGAGAAATTGTATCATATTTTGATATAATGTCGAAATATGTGAAGAAACTCAGCATCGTTTGCTTTTAGCTATCACCTTTCGTTTCCCATCGATACTGCGGTATCCGCTGTTATTGGTATCTTCCAAGGAGCAACTCAATTGATGCCTCGTTTTCGTGTGAATGGTGGAGAGAAACGAGAAAATCTTGCTCTTCAAAATGTTCAGGTTTATACTTTAAATTTTTCGGTTATACTAGGTAGCTGTGGTTTCCAGAATTGTTGACGGCAGATACGTTCTAATCGAAGTGCTTCGCTAGCCATTGTATAGTTGCTCTCAGGGATATCTCTCCCGCATTCAACTTTGGTTTCAGGAATTTAATAAAAATAATTCAGCTCTCAGAAAATACCAGTGATATAATTTTTATTTCTTTTCGTAACGTCTTGAACGGCCGGCGCCCCCTTCCATCATTTGTAGTGACGCTCCTAGCTCTACGACTGTGTATGTATCCGGGGATGAGCACCGGCACCCCTTTTCCCATAAGCAGGGGTGGAGATATTCTCCTGGGGTTACCTTTACTTTCTTTTTTACCAGTATATGGATGTCCAAGTTCGACAAAACTGAAGATAAAAGTAGAAAGCAGGATCGGCCATGCCCTTAAAGTTGAGTCAATTTAGTACAGGATAATCGTCTAAAAACGTCGAGCGCAATAACTACCCATTTATTGCTTTAAATGGTTTTGAAAGACCTTTGGTTGTCCTTGTCCAATTGGATGTGCTGGGCGAATATCGGATTTAATTTTCAAGGAGTAACTTAATTTAAGATCCTCAGTTTTAGGCCCGGCTTCGCATGGTTATCTCTTATTTATTTGCTCAACTTCTGCTGTGGTCCAGAAAACGCTCCGGTTCACTTTTGGTTCTTGCCAGTGCCAATGTGGATGAAAGGTTCTTTTATCACAGCTATATTCTGACAATAAAATTAAACTGTTTTAATTTAAGTTTGTTGAGTTCTGTTCGGATTCGTGAAGCTCCTTCAGGAAGAAATTATATGCTCTTGATATTGAGTGGAAGTTGATGAATCGCCTGGTTACCTGTAAACATGTCGAGTAGTTGGTGCTTACTTTTATTTCTTTTTGAAAAGAAATATAAGTTTCTCTGTTTCTCTTTCAGGGCAATTATTAAAGCTTATGGTTTTTATTTATAATTTATATTATGAATTTTACGATAAAAGTATAGAGTTATCTTACGTTGCCTGGGTATTTTATTGTTTTCAGTCTACGCGGTTACATGACTAAATATGACTGCTCATCAGCAGACCTAAATCCTATAGGTGGAATCAGCAAAGTGGACTTAGGCCGATTCTTGGTGTATTGTCGGCAACAGTTCAATTTGACCTCCCTGGACGGGTTAGAATCATGGTTGTCAGTAGAATCGTTTGTGTTTAATTGTTTTTTTCTGCTAAAGAAGGCATTTTGTCAAGTTTCACTTCACTACTCCATTATTTAAAAAAATTGTTGTTTGTTTGTCAATCAACCAACCATTGTTCTTTGTCTCTGCACTTTCTGCCGTTGTTTTTAAGCAGTTTGTGTGCTATTGCTTCCCTATGTTTAAAACATAAAAATAAGAGTTATATTCTATTAAGGTGCTGGTATCGCTATGTGTAAATTCGACCCTACGAGCTTCAATTCTTCATGAAAGTGGATGAAACTTTCCAAATACATTATTTTCGTGCTCTTTAACATTCTGGGACCAGTCCCGGATTTTTAGGTTTAAAGATAAGAAAGTTTTGGTTTTTGCCCTTATTCTCTCAGTACATAGTCGCTACACCGGATTGGCTGTTATGGCTGGAAAGAGGGTACCAAAATGAACATTTTTGCTTTTACAACTTTCGAGCTACCTCTAAGGCAGTATAAGCCAAGGTCAAAAAATGGCCATTTTTGAAGAAATCAGTTTTTTTCAAAATTACTGCCAAGTCTTACAGACAATTTCGGCTTATTTATACACTCTTGTTTATTCTCAATCGATACACCGTCCAATTGCGCATTTTATCAATACCTATTAGCTGGAGTTCGTTGCTTTAAACTAAGGAATTCGCCGAAAAACCATTTTGGCAAAATTGCGATTATTTTGTTTTGAACATTGATTTCTCAAAAACTGCCCAATGGATTCGCGTGATTTTTGGCTGAATGAAAATTCGCCCTATTGCGGAGGGACATTTTTCTTGGTTTGAGCTGAAACATCTCCAGTTGTGAGAAAACTGAATAGAAAGTTGCGAAATTTCGTGCCATCGCGCACTTGCCGGATTTTCTGGAGTCCTGAGACAGCACCTTAAGCTATGCGTACCAAAATTTAGATTAACAAAAGTTTTTGTCTCCACGTTTGTCTTTCAGAATTCTGGAGGCTCCACCAACGGCTGAATTAGAACCTTTACAAAATGGCCAACTTGTACAACTGGATGAGGTAAACTATATTAAAAACCGTTTAAACAACCGTTAAACAAATTAGTATAATGTGTATAATAAATACAAATTTTAAAAATTAGATTATTTTAGTTTCTGTTAGTTAATAGCAATTGTATATCAGCTGATGTAAATTAAAAATTAGTTTCTCTTAAAGCCTTCTGCGCTTTCTGCTGTTTGATTGGACACATGCCTAAATTATCTATTTGCAGCTTGGGAACCTTCGTAAATGCCAGACTTATTTATTTGCCCGTAATGTCTTAGTTTTACATAATTGTAAATGTATCATGATTTAAGAGTTCACAGTCAATTTTGTATTGAACGATGTGGAAGTTAATAATGAATGGTTGCAAATTAAATGGGACAATAACTGTTACATAGGAAAGGAATATTTATTAATTTGGTTTTAGGTTGATATGGGTATGACCTACGATGAGTTGTCCGTTTTTGGACGCCTACGTAATCCGTCTCGTTGCGGTCCTTATTCAATGTTTTGTAAATTGTTGGACGAGTGGGAGAACATCCATGACCCGACTGTGGTATGTCGTGAAGTTTGCCTATCTGCCGTACAAAGCTTTCGAGGTTTTTGCAATTTGTGATAGAGCTGATGTTGTCAAATATCAGATTGAACTCCTAGTACAATTGAATACAGGTGGTTATCATCACTGTAGTCAAATCCGCTGGTTTGAATTTAAACCAAGCCAAAGTTCATTTCTCGATCTCAATCAAGTCCAGTTAGGTTTAATGGCTTCTTGTAGTTGGATTGAATGCAACTTCATTTTGGTAGGTTGAATCGAGAATTCAAAAACTGGTTGAGATTTGTATAATGACGTGTCAGCAAATTTAGGAGATAATTGGGGTGAATTAAATTAGTCAAATTTGTATCCTACACGCGTATTGCAGGCAGAAAATTTGGAGGTTAGCTGCAAAAAGTAGTTCAAGACTGATCTCAATTCTCTGTTTCTCCAAAAGCTCTAAACAAGTGTATACAATTAGGTGACAGTTGCTTTTATAACAGTTTGGATTGTAGAGATGTTATTAACTATTTACTGCAGATTGCCGAGAAAGTGAAGCATTTCTTTCGTTGCTACGCCATGAATCGTCACAAGATGACGGTATTAACTCCATCGTATCACGCTGAATCCTACAGTCCTGATGATAATCGCTATGATCATAGACCATTCCTTTATAACGTTAATTGGCCATTCCAGTTTCGTTTAATTGACGAGACAGTGAAAGTACGTCTCTATAATCATGTCATCTACGCTTATTATGTCAATTGTAAATTTCCTTACACGGTTGTTGAAAGGTTAATTTACACTGGTTTGCACCAAATGTGATTAGCAAGTGATTAGCGAATTTCGTGCTAAGCAATTGCTTAGCAAGTGTTTTTTCCGCTAACTGCCTTGCACCAAATAAGATTAGCACTTCCTAATGCTAAGCAAGTGCTAATCAAGTGGTTAGCAAGTGATTGGTTAATCCTATTCTTGGGGAGGATTAACTATCAACACCCCGCCAATTTTTCAAATTTGACCGCCCAATTTCACACTTAAGTAAAGCAGTGTAGTAGTTTAATAACATTGGATCAATGGAGAGGTTAGAATTTTTGCGAGAACTTCGGCAGAGACGTAATCGGGACAGGATTCCTAGAAGACATCTACGCGATTATTCAGACCCTTTTCATTCGTATAATGATGCTGAATTTCGACGACGATTCCGTTTGTCCAAACAGACAGTGCTAACCAGATTGCTGCCAATGATCGAAGACGAAATTGCCTATCCATTTGCCAGAAACCATGCTGCTACTCCAGTGGAGCAAAAACTCGTATTCCTAAGGTAACATCTGAATTTTGAAAATTATTATGATACGTTTTACAAATTACAGGTTTGCTCTAAAAAGTATTCAGAAATAATTCACGAGTATTCAAAATTTCAAGTTTGATTTCTTCAATTAATCGGAAATGTTTGAAATGATCTCGTATTTGTTGCAGTAAATATTAAGTTGACTTACAGTAGATTCTTCCTTCTTGGCAACTCGGGTTGAGTTGCGTACCAAGTTCTTGAGCTGATTTATATCCCGAGCACAAGCTCTGGCATCGCTCTTGAACCGGGACTTCACCACCTCCCATGCCACCTTCTTTGCTTCAATGGTTTTGATGTCCTTTCCTTTGGCAAAAATGTGAGACTTAAGTCTGTCGTCATTTTCTAATATAGAAAGCAAACGTTCCCTCTCGTAAGCTGAAAAATTGATCCTTTGGCAGAATCAGAGCAAGGCGACATCGCAAAAAAACAAACAGTACTGGATATTTGTCAATGCAGAATGCTTGCAATATCCTTAAGTTATTGCGAAATACTTTAAACTGCGGATTGGCTAAATATATGCAATCACCGAATCTGATTGGTTGAAATAGACTAGACCTGTTGCGAAATATGGGTCTTGCTAAGCACTTGCTTAGCAAAAGCTAAGCTGGTGATTAGTTATACACTTGCTAATCTGTTGTGGTGCAAAGGTGCTGATGCTAAGCAGATGCTCAAGATTAGCAATTGTTTAGCTGATCAAATGGTTTGAAGATAACAAGTGATTAGCAAATGCTTAATCACATTTGGTGCAAACGGCCGTTAGGCTCGTGAGACACAATGGTTGTTGATGTAGAGGCATACTATTTGCTAAGGGCCTTTTCGCGCGCGAGTTAATAGAGTAGAGTTAAAATTTTATAACTCAATTAACCCTGCTAGCGAGCTAAAATGAACTGTTTAGGTCGTTTAATCCTTTGCGCGAAAAGGGTTGAGTTAATTTTAACTCTTTTAACTCGTTTAACTCGCTGCGCAAAAAGGCCCTAAGTGTACTGGCGAGGCGGCACTACATATATATGGTTACAAAATAGTTTATCCGTTCCAAATTTTTCTCGAGCAATGACTTACTCTGGCTAATTAATACTAAAGAGACATAATACATAAGAGTGTGACAACTTGCCGGTTATCAAGAGTACATAATACATAAGAGTACGGCCATCCTCATACGCTGTATTATGAGCTCGCTACATTCGATGCGCGCTGTCGACTGACCCTCTATAAATCAGACCCCTTTCACCCCTCAGCTATGCATCAACGAGGTGCAAACGAAGGATCGGGCTCGTGCTTGTATATTTTATGCATAATATATAAATCATGTTAGCTTAGACCATATACAAAACGAATTCGGGCTTCCGCCGAGCTTAACATGTAAGTATACTAACATAGACCCCGATCCACCCTTTGGGTTTAGACCCCGTACATGTATAGTGGCGTGGTCACGGAGGGGGAGGGAATTAATGGAGGTGCTAGCCGATAGCGTGCAGGGATATAACGAGCTGATAATACATAGCGTATGACACTTGTATTGTGTACTCTTGCTGTAAAAGCTGCAGGTACATGCTTGCACGCTAACGGCTGCCCCCCCAAACGTGTAGGTTCACTTCAAAGAAATTCGAACGCTATCTCTGCGCTCTAAAGCTCGAAGCAGACGCAACTTGGACGCAGGCAGGCGTTGTGTTTTCGAGCTTTAACACGCAATCGCAAAGATACGGCGAGTGAGCTTACAGAAACGTGTACTGGCTACACACTTGTGGGAGGGGGTAACTAGGTACAAATTTGTGGCCGGGGGGGGTGTTCAACCGTTAGAGTTCAACCGTTAGCGCGTAGAGCATGTACCTACAACAGCTGATAACACAAAGCATGCCAGCTGTCACACTCTTGTCTACTATGTACTCTTGTTAATACATAGTGTTAGGATCAGCTGTCTGCAGAAACTGGACATGCTTAACTTGGAGCTGTTAGTTGCTGATTATTCAATAAAAGGAAACTGATGGCTAATGTGTTGTAACTTCGATACTGCTAATATTACTTAAAACAAATAAATGTTATTTTTATCAACGCCAGCTTAAATCAATTTAGTTGTTATTGTTCAGGTTCACGCACAAATCAAACCCTCCGACCGCGGTGATGCGCAGAATTGAATTGAGCAGTGGACGCTCTATATATACTACTACATTACACTACGTTACAATGTGTATCACGTTAATCTATTTATGTTGTTCTTGTTAGCTCCAATTATGCGATTAATTATAGTAAATTTAAACAGTTATTCTTTAGTTCAATTGAGGAATTGTAGCCTTGTACATATGTAGCTGATCGGTCATTGGTTCCAACTTGCTATCGTAAGGTCAGAGGTTCGAGTCCACTGGGCCATAATGACGTGGCATCGTTTCGTTTTCTGACCAGCAAAACTGCTGTTCCCCAGTCGAATGAGGCGTGAAGTTAGTGGGTCTGTGAGAGAGCTGTTTCGCCTGGAATAGTACAGGATCTGGAGTCCTTATTCAGCTTTTATTGTAGGGTGGTCAAAGGTACTCCTTGGGGGGAAAATAATAGGTATTCCCTCCCACTTAACTAAAGTTGTTCTGCTTAAGGTCGTGATTCGCTTTGTCACATAACGTTTGCACCATTCAGTGGCGTAGATACAAAAAATTTTCAGGGGGGGCGGTTTGGACCGAAGTCTGGGGGGGGGGTTAAATTTTTTATTTTTTGCTCAATGTACATTGAACTTCAATGTATGAACACCACGTACAAAATTTTTATAAGGTTCTAAACTAAAATCTATTGTAACCGAAAGCGGTATGCTAAAACCCAAAAAGGGGGGTTTGGGGGGCGGAGCCCCCCAGAAGTTGAGAAAATTTTTCAATTTTGCTATTAAAACGCTATTGAAACATTGAATTCTTTGCATTGTATATTATCAATTGCCAAACCAAATTTTGTAGTTTAATTTGCTATATATTTGCCACTTCTACAGTCTCGTACGTAAACTCAGATTGGATGCTCCCATCATGAGAACAGGGTATTCCAAGCAGCACATTTCCAGTATCCACCATTTAAGGCAATCATGTTTGCAATAATGCAGCTAATAAAACTACAAACCTGGCAAAGCAAAGTAAAGTAAAGCAAACTAAAGTCTGACCAAAAATTCTTGGAACCGAAATGTGAGCGGCTGTCCTGAGTTATCATTTGAAGGTAGCCTATACAATGTATATATTTTTCGAATCCTCAGGAACCCGAGATTCCGAAAATTCGAAAAAATCCGAAATTCCGGAATTCATTCACGGAAAATTTAAAATTTTTGGTTTTTCGTCCAATTTTTATCGCAATCAAAATTTGGTTCTCATAGTCTATTAGAGACGGTCCTGCTACACAATTTTGCTCTTAGAAGCTTTTCACGAAAATAAACCCAATTTCCGGAATTCCGGGTTTTCTAAATTACCGGATTTTAAAAATTTCCTCCAATACCCACAAGATGGGTATCATTCGAAAGCTCTTATCGGGCTGAACAACTTTTGTAATGGAACAAACTCGTGATAATGTACACAATTCACGGAATTCGAGAAAACCGGATTTTCCGGATTTTAAAAATTTTCTCCAATACCCACAATATGGGTATCATTCTGGAGGAAACTCTTGATGAGCTGAACAAATCTTGTAATAGAACCAACTTGCGAAATGAGCCCAGTTCTCGGAATTCACGAAAAATTTCCAAGCTAGAGTGAAATCCGAATTTGTGAATTCCGGGATTTAGGTGCATTTTCAGACATTAGTTCTATTACAAGATTTGTTCAGCTCATCAAGATTCTCGAAATGATTCTGTGGGTATTGGAGAAAATTTTTAAAATCCGGAAACTGGTTTCGCGAATTCCGGGAATTAAGTGCATTTTCACGAGTTCGTTCTATTACCAAAGTTGTTCGAGAAGCTCGATTTAAGAGCTTTCATGCTTTGAGTGCATTGAGAAAATTTTTTAAAATCCGGTAATTTTGAGAAAACCCGAATTCCGGAAATTGGGTGCATTTTCGTGAAAAGCTTCAAGAGCCAAAATCGTAGCGGGACCAGCTTCATTCGACTGTGAGAACCAATTTTTGATTGCGATAAAAAATTTAGCGAAAAACTAAAAATTTTAAATTTTCCGTGAATAAAATCCGGAATTTCGATTTTTCGAATTTTCGTGAATCTCGGATTCCTGAGGATTCGAAAAATATATACATTGTATAGGCTACCTTCAAATGATAACTCAGGACAGCCGCTCACATTTCGGTTCCAAGAATTTTTGGTCAGACTTTAGTAAAGGTTTAGTTATATATAGTATACTAATAACTAAGTCCGAAAATTTTTGAATGAAGTACAAATGCACTAATTTTTAGGGCATTTTTGTACAATTTCTTTGTGTTTATAATAAATTTAAAAGCTTAAAATTTTTCTTCTGGCCAATTTTTGTCAGGGGGGCAAAACCATTTCGGCAAAACCGGCAAAACCTATCTACGCTAGTGGCACCATTATTACTGATTCATTACTTGTAGCAAGAGTACATAATATAACAGTAAGAAACTCTTACAGTAGCATGTACAAATCATGCTAGGTATGCTCGGTGCGCTAAGTCGGGACCCCCCCCCCCCCCCGAAAGTCTCGGCGGGGGGCCCACTTAGCACTAATTACACGCTTTCATATAAGCGTGTGTCTGCTCACTGATTCGCCCATTAGCTTAAGGCTTACTGTATGTAATTTATAAGTAATTTTAATTAATTAATTATAACTCTAATTAAGTTAATGCAATTAAAAAACTAATTCGACAACTGTAGCATTTTTTCTGCTCTTTCCAATGATATAAAAATTGTTGCATAATACAAAAATTCTAAGGAATATAATCTGCAACAATTTTTATATCGTTGAAAAGAGCAGAAAAAATGCTACAAAGTTGTCGAATTAGTTTTTTAATTGCATTAACTTAATTAAAGTCATAATTAATTAATTAAAATTACTTATAAATTACATACAGTAAGCCTTAAGCTAATGGGCGAATCAGCGAGCAGACACACGCTTATATGAAAGCGTGTAATTAGTGCTAAGTGGGACCCCCCCCCCCGAGACTTTCGGGGGGGGGGGTCCCGACTTCGCGCACCGAGCATACCTAGCATGATTTGCATGATTTGTACATGCTACTGTAAGAGTTTCTTACTCTTATATTATGTACTCTTGCTTGTAGTTAAGATTAAGAAGCCATTTTATATCAAAATACAGCTTGTCATTTTCTCCTTTTAATGTATGTATACCATGAAACTAATGTTGCTTTTCTAAAATATTTTTAAAAACTTTAGAAGAACTATAATTTTTTGCAGACTCAAGTAACTTTTTCGCGAGACATCGGTTATATCATTCGATATATCATCAAATAGCTGGGGACAATTTTTTATTTATTGTTAAATCGCTTTTCGTTAAAGAGAAATAAGCTGAAATGTGTGCGTGCGTACCCTGTATTTTGCCTACTTTTTCCAAATTTGTCAAGCGATTACGTTAGCTGGAAAGCAGTAATAGAGGCAACTAAAAAACGTCCCTGGGTATATTTGTACAGAACACATCTGTTAAGTAGCAGCCCTCCAGCTTGCATGGTGAATGCTCCACAATCTTTGGAAAAAATTTATCGTGTTTTTGCAAAAACTACATTTTTAATGATAGCAGCCTACGGGATAGCTGTTGGAACTTGGAAGACGACCATGCGTCGGATAATTTGCCTCTATGAGACCTTCAGATGGACGCCCTTTGTTTGATTTTACGGCTTGCGTAGTTTAAGAAATAATTATTTGATTTCTGCAAAAATGACAAGTTTTCGACGCCAAAACTAGAAAGCCAGTTATATCTCACGATAGAAAAAAGCTAGAACGTTGCTTTAAAAAGCAAAAATATGAAGCTCAACGAGATCTTTCGAATGAATATAGTCATAACTGTATAGCTGCTGCCAATCGTTCAGAAATTGGGAAAAACCGCCCTGACAGGAAATCTCGAATTTGTGAATCGGGATTGTGTGGAGGGTGTTAGATGTTAGAACGCTAAAATAACGTATTTCGGAAAGTTTCGTCAAATTTCATCTTGATTTACGCCGCCAACCAACAATACGTATATCGTTATGTGCCCAAAAGGAATCACCACCTTAAAACAGAGGGGAAGACGAAAACGGCGGTATTGACAGAGAATTGGGACAATCCAGCCCTGCAATGTGTTTAGCTTCTGTATGCGAAGGGTGTTGGGTTGGGAGCAAATTAGTTATGTATAATGGTAAAACATCTGTGTTAACAAGCAAGAATTTTGTGCAAAATGAACCGGTGTTGACCATATTTACGGTAAATATATAAACCTGCTGCGAGTATATAAATATTTTTATATCTGTATATTAGGGTTTCTCATTGGAAAGGGCGAGGCTTGCCGAAAACATTTAGGGGCACTTGCAAAATTTGCGAGGGGGCATGCACCATAACGCAAACTAGGTGACTTTATGCGAAATTAATAAATAAAATGTGCAACAGTGTCAAAACTGCAACCAATTCTTAAATTTTGAGGAAGTAAAATTTGATCAAGATCCATGTTTATTAAGCAGAAGCAGAAGACTTCTATTTCTTGAGCATCGAATTTTTCGATTTCTTTAACAAAACTCCTTTAATAAGCATTTTCGGATTCTCTCTGCTTAGTTGGCCCTTTACATTCGCAATGCTAGCGATTTAACAATAAGATAAACTTAAGTGCTCCCTGCAAAACTGGTTAGTTAATTAAACTATCCATTTCCAGATCCTGTTTGTAACAGTAAATATACTTAGTACACAGTTTTTATACAAATTCATATGAGAAAGCGTGCAAGCATGTGCAAATCATACATAAAAACCGATTATAGTAGACCTGCTGCGCCGAGGCGCAGCAGGAAAAACAATTGTAACCAAGCATTAGCACAGGGTCTGCTGTGCTTGCACTTGCATTTGCAAATGCAGTTATGCATAAGCATGTCGTTCCTAGTGTTGGGATTGGCCGAAAATTTCTATGGTTGGCTTGGCTTGGCTTGGCCGGAGTTTGAAGTTGGCCGGCCAATTGGCCGTTGGCCGTTGGCCGGTCAATGGCCAACGGCCAATGGCCAATGGCCAACTGGTTGGCCGTTGGCCGCTCGTTGGCCGTTGACTGTTTCTTGGCCGTAAGTTATTGGCCGTTCTTTAGCTATTTGTCAACGTTGGCGAGCTGGAATTTACTATTTTTATTCGTCTACCGTGCTTAATTCCTCGTCACCTTAATTAAACTTTATTTCAATAGTACAATTTACAATTAACAATATTTGTAAAATAGTTTTTCCAAACATTTAGCTCCAACCCGCGATAACTCTGCTTTAAACTTTGCTGGAGGACAGCAATAAAGTGATGAGACGTTCACCGCCAGACAAATTTAAAAACTGCGTTGTTAGCACACTTAAAATTTGCATGCAATTAGCAAATTTAATTGTAAAATAACTCTAATAACGATAAAAATTGTCAACATCTAAGTGAAAATCTGTAGTACTGTATCTAATGTAACGTTTATACAACAACATGCTTACGATACTATACAGCAAAGATAAGTTTTCAACACAGTTAACGCACAGGATCAGTAAATTTGAGCTTGGCCAGCACTCGGCCATTGGCCAGCCAACGGCCAACGGCCAGCCATTTGGCCGTTGGCCGATGGCCCGTGGCCGGCCAACGGCCATTGGCCGGCCATCGGCCAACGGCCAACGGCCAGCCAATTGGCCGTTGGGCATTGGCCGTTGGGCGGGCCAACGGCCAATGGCCGGCAAGCCAACTGGCCGACATTTTCTCGGCCAACGGCCAATGGCTTGGCCGGCCAATGGCCGGCCATTGGCCAGCCATTGGCCGCACCGGCCAATGCACAACACTAGTCGTTCCCTTGTAAGGCATAACTTCTGCTAGCGGCAATTAGTGTTTAAGATCGGCCAGCTAAGTCAGGCCGACAATTTACCATCATAAAAAACTTGATCAGACTTCAAAGTGAGATTAAGAGTAAATAATTTTCCCACTTTATTGATAAGCCGATAACTGTTTCATTGCTGTTTCCAGTTACATAAAATACAATTAGAAATTAGAGACCAGAACAAGTTTATGAATTACCAAATTTCTTCTTTTCTGGGGCTCGTTGCGTAAAAGTGAATATATAGTTGATCAGTGTAGTGTAGCAGTTTTCTAGAATAATCAAAGATATGAATACGAAAATAATTTATAATGTCACTTGGAGGCGCTTTGAGCGTTCTAATGAAATAAAAAGTCTAAATCATACCTGGGCAGACTTTTTCTCGGACGGGGGGTGGAAATCCGGTGCGTTTTCCTCGAAATGGGTACCATATGTTTTGGTGCGTAATTTCAGACCACAAGCTTTTATTTGAAAAAGATAACACTGTGGATAGTCGATTGACTATATATTTACTGCAAACTGTAATCATTCAATTATTTACCCACGGTTATGAAAACTAAATATTAAACTCACGAAGGAAACTACGGGGGGTCTGGGGGGCAGTGCCCCCCACAAGTTGAAGAATTTTTGCAGTTGAGACTACTCCCGGGTATTAATTTAGAGCATTTCCGAGACCAATTAGTGAGATAAAGCATGGGCAGTTGTTGTAACATTATTCGCTTATTCGCTCATTATATTATTCGCTTATTCGCTCATTATAGTTGCTTATAGCGAATATGGTATATTTTTTCAATGGCTAAAACTGCAAGACTAGCCTTCTGCTACATCTGCCTTTACTCTTATAAAATATTAGTTTTTCAGGTATCGTAGCAGTCATCAATAAGTAAGAATAAGACGGGCGGGGTTTGGAGGCGTAGCCTCAAGTACAGTACTGTTCGAAAGCATCTTCCACCGATGCCAGCATCAGCATTACTGATGCCGGCATCAGCACCAGTGATGCTGACAAATATAGCTAAATTTGGTGTATAAAATTTTGTTGCTTGCTCTTTCCAGTGAAGATTGGCTTACGCTATGTTTGAATGAAAGTAGCTTATTTGTTTTTGTAAAAAGTTAACATATTGCTTTTATGTATATACGTAGGACAGCACTGACTTAATGTAGACTTGCTTGCTGGAGTCTGTCTGGAATGGCCAACAGTTGAATAAAAAGTCATATGCTCTGAAATATTACAACTAGCATTACAGCAGAGCATTTAAAAAGAAGCTGTGCCCCAGACCCTTAGGCTCTGCCATATATTTAAACATTGACTACTTTTATTCAAAAACAGTTAATACGAAACAGAGTGAATGTAACAAATCATTACTACATTGAACAACAAATTCCTTATTGTTTTCCATACCACATCGTTTAATGTCCGCAAATGGTTATAATATCAGTGTAAGAATTATAAGTTATAAGCTAATTGGTAAGAGAACTGTGAATTTCTGCCACTAGTTCAACAAGTACCACTGTACGAATCATCTTGACAACCTCTTGTTTAAGGAGCTAGTGAACTTTACTTTATATGGTTTGTCTTCTGTATTAGATAGAAAATATTTCTTAATTATAATTCATATAAACTCTGCAGATTATGTCATTGGTGGGTATCCGAAGCATTTGAAAAACCTATACTTTCTGTAGCTTCCTTAAATATATTAAGTTTTCTTTTAATTAGACTTCTTGAATGGTATGAATGCAGCAGTCGACTATTACGTAGTCTTGCTATTACTTAACAAACACATAAACTTCTGTAGAAATGCTAGTTGTAATATTTCAGAGCATATGACTTTTTATTCAATTGTTGGCCATGCCAGACAGACTGCAGCAAGCAAGTCTACATTAAGTCAGTGCTGTCCTACGTATATACATAAAAGCACTATGTTAACTTTTTACAAAAACAAATAAGCTACTTTCATTCAAACACAGCGTAAGCCAATCTTTGCTGAAAAGAGCAAGCAACAAAATTTTATACTCAAAATCTAGCTATGTTTGTCGGCATCACTGGCATCACGGCATCGTGGCGGCGTATTGTATGGGGACACGCCATAGCGGATGCTGATCCTGCTCTCCGGCGTTAAGTCAAGTAAGTCAAGTAAGTCATCACGGCAAATTCGGTGCGTCGGCAAGTCAAATTCGGTGCGTCAGAGGGCGACTCCGGTGCGTTGGCAAGTCAAATTTGGTGCGTCAGTGAACGAATCCGGTGCGTCGGTAAGCAAAATTTGGTGCGTCGGCAAGCCAAATTCGGTGCTGCGTCAGAGAACGAATCCGGTGCGCCGGCAAGTCAAATTCGGTGCGTCAGAGAACGAATCCGGTGCGTCGGTAAGCAAAATTCGGTGCGTCGGCAAGCCAAATTCGGTGCGTCAGAGGCCGAATCCGGTGCGTCTGTAAGCCAAATTCGGTGCGTTGGCAAGTCAACTTCAGTGCGTCAGAGAACGAATCCTGTGCGTCGGTAAGCAAAATTCGGTGCGTTGGCAAGTCAAATTCGGTGCGTCAGAGAACGAATCCGGTGCGTCGGTAAGCGAAATTCGGCGCGTCGGCAAGTCAAATTCGGTGCGTCAGAGGCCGAATCCGGTTCGTCGGTAAGCCAAATTCGGTGCGTCGGCAAGTCAAATTCGGTGCGTCAGAGGCCGAATCCGGTGCGTCTGTAAGCCAAATTCGGTGCGTTGGCAAGTCAACTTCAGTGCGTCAGAGAACGAATCCTGTGCGTCGGTAAGCAAAATTTGGTGCGTTGGCAAGTCAAACGGTGCGTCAGAGAACGAGTCCGGTGCGTCGGTAAGCATAATTCGGCGCGTCGGCAAGTCAAATTCGGTGCGTCAGAGGCCGAATCCGGTGCGCCGGCAAGTCAAATTCGGTGCGTCAGAGAACGAATCCGGTGCGTCGGTAAGCAAAATTCGGCGCGTCGGCAAGTCAGATTCGGTGCGTCAGAGGCCGAATCCGGTGCGCCGGCAAGTCAAATTCGGTGCGTCAGAGAACGAATCCGGTGCGTCGGTAAGCAAAATTCGGTGCGTCGGCAAGTCAAATTCGGTGCGTCAGAGGCCGAATCCGGTGCGTCTGTAAGCCAAATTCGGTGCGTTGGCAAGTCAACTTCAGTGCGTCAGAGAACGAATCCTGTGCGCCGGTAAGCAAAATTCGGTGCGTTGGCAAGTCAAATTCGGTGCGTCAGAGAACGAATCCGGTGCGTCGGTAAGCAAAATTCGGCGCGTCGGCAAGTCAAATTCGGTGCGTCAGAGGCCGAATCCGGTGCGTCGGTAAGCCGAATTCAGTGTATCAGTGTGTAGATAGGTCAAATCTGGTGCGTGCTTGCATGCCAATAAATTTGGTGCGTAGGCAAGTCAAAACTGTGTGGAGATTGAAGAATCTAATTTGTGGAAACAAATGCGTAAATAAGTCAAATTTGGTTTCCAGTCCAAATCTTTATCAAATGATATACGTATCATTTTGGTGCGTCAATTCTTCCAAGAAATCATATAGGTATCATTTCGGTGCGTATGTGAGACCTGGGGTGGCCACCCCCCGTCCACCCCCCCATTGCCCAGGTGTGGTCTAAATTAAATGACAACTTAAATTGATGTCAGCGTAAAAAGTAACGAAATTACGATTGAGTTCAAGATTCTCCTTTGACCAAGAGTGCATAATAGAATAAGAGTATGAAACTCTTACGCTACTATGTACTAAACATGCTTGATATGCTCGGGTCGCTAACTCGGGACCCCCCCCCCCCGAAAGTT
This sequence comes from Trissonchulus latispiculum, assembly GCA_030248195.1. NCBI lineage: Eukaryota > Metazoa > Nematoda > Enoplea > Enoplida > Ironidae > Trissonchulus > Trissonchulus latispiculum. Next base: position 29,959 of record JASAND010023828.1, read on the forward strand.
TCGGGGGGGTCCCACCCTACACTAATTACATGTTTTCATATAAGTGTGTGTCTGCTCGCTGATTCGCTAATACGCTTAGGCTTACGATAGGCATTTTATTAGTAATTTTTAATTAATTATAACTTTAATTAGGTTAATGTAATAAAAAAACTAATTCGACAACTTTGTAGCATTTTTTCTGCTCTTTCCAATGATATAAAAATTGTTGCACAAAATAAAAATTCGTAGGAATGTAGTCTGCAACAATTTTTATATCGTTGGAAAGAGCGGAAAAAATGCTACAAAGTTGTCGAATTAGTTTTTTAATTACATTAACCTAATTAAAGTTATAATTAATTAATTAAAAATTACTAATAAAATGCCTATCGTAAGCCTAAGCTAATTAGCGAATCAGCGAGCAGACACACACTTATCTGAAAGCATGTAATTTGTGTAGGGTGGGACCCCCCCCGAAACTTTCGGGAGGGGGGTCCCGAGTTAGCGATCCGAGCATATCAAGCATGTTTTAGTATATAATAGCGTAAGAGTTTCATACTTTTATTCTATTACGTACTCTTGCTTTGTCTTGCTTTGACTGAATGAATCAGTGAGGATAAATTAAATACAACTACGATCTGGTACCAAAAACTCCAAAAATGGGTGAACTGTAGCAAAAGTTTTGGTCGAAAAACTGCTGCACTATGTAATCAACTAATCACTTTTATACAGCCGCCCTGCCCCCTGGTAATTAAATTGAAGTTGATCAACTGAACTGCCGAAAATTATAAATTGGCACTCAACCACCTGTTACCGTTGGTTAAGGCAAATAATTTGACTGTTTTCTGCCATTTCTGCTTGGATGCAGGACTTGCAGAACGTTTATTCTTCGTAAAAGCTATCGAAATGTCGTCAGACTTTGAATCGTGAAAAAATCTTGAACCATAAAGCTGAAATCAAAATGTGCACTAACTCCACAGTGTCCTTACAAGCAAGTTGTACGTATTGGATTAGGCATCAGCATACGGTTTTCCCTATTAGATGATTAAAGACAGATGGTTGCAACAAGGCACTTTTAATTTCCCAAAGTTTAGTAGTGTGCTCGTTCCGTGCCTTGCGCTAACAACTTCACAATTTATTGTCAAATTGTTTAATTTTTTAAAACACATTTCCAAAATACACATTTTCACGTCACGAAATTTCTTGGCAACTGCCCAAAATGAACTACTAAAACAAATGATCGACATTAATTTCTATTTGAAACTTTTGTAACGTTTGGTGAAACAGCGGAGAGAATTCCGGTGTTTTTTGCCCATTTTTTAGCGGAAGAGCTTGCATGATTGCGCACATTTGAAAAATTTATTGAGCCCATTTAAAGGTAATTTATATTTCTGCAAAATTAGGACCACCCTTCATTTGCCTTTGGAAATTTCTGGTTAGGTCTAGTCTGCCTTAATCTTTCTTCTTTTGGCAAAAAATGCTGAAGGCGGAATTTTCATGTGACGGAATCCTGTCAACAAAAAACATGAGACTCGCCAGAGGCCGTGGGCGCTAATCAGGAACTCTCGTAGGCAGCAGTTTAGCCGGTTATTTCCAGATTAAACCGGTCTTATTGAGACGTCTAAAAAGCTTTTGCATCAGAATTTTTCATTTGAAAGCCATTCAGAAGCAGGCTGACTGATTTTTTCCAGTTTCCTGAAGGCAAGTTGACTTCTGAGCGAAGGGGGACACGTTTGGTAAAAGTTCGCTTTTTCGGTCATGCGCTGAATTGAAATTAATCATATCAATGGAATTTAAAAAATTCCAAACAAAATTTTATAAAATAAATATTTTGTGTGAACTAGTCACCCCTCCTTGTTTATAGGCCAGGCCCTCTCGTGATCTGTTTGCGTCACTTAGTCTAATGAATTCTCCTGGCAGTCTTTCAAAAACTGTCATCTAGAAGAAAATTGCATCAGCCGCTAAAATGAATTATGGCTGAAAACTGGATTTTCTCGCCACTATAAAAGGAGTAGGCGCAGCGCGTCTCCAATCAGTCTGTTAGAAAAGCAGCTCTGAAAAGCATTTTATCTCTCACTCTACTGAGTTCTATATCTTTAATACGTTATCCCTTGATAACTCTCTCTCTTGCTCTATCATCATGATGCTTTCAAACATCTACTCTTCCCTGGATAACGATGATGTTATTCACTGGCTGCAAATCTTGTGGCATGCCTTCCCTGGTTCTTCCAGCCACAGAAGACACTCAAGGTATGTTGCTCTTTCTGCGTTTTATTGATATGTGTCTTTTTGCTCTTTCAGTATTTTTATCTGGGGCCAGTTTTATAGAACTTTGTCGAGTCGTCGAGTCTAGTAAGCTAAGCTAAACTGAAAACTGCCTAATTCCTAGGCTCAGATCCCGTAATGCGAGTTATGCTTAGAAAGATTTGCGAGTTGTCTAGTCATGTTATCTAGTAAAATTTGACTAGAAAGTTTTGAATGAAAAATGCAGCTCGACAAACTTTTAAATTTAAGTTAGATTGCTATGCGATATTTCTACATTGTTCTACAATTTCTACATTACAACCACGAAAACTTATTATTTTGAAAACTAGCTGGAAATTACTTTCCAATCACTATATATTTAATCACTATTTAATTTTTAAATCCAAAAAAGCAGTAAATCACTAGCAATTGGCTATTCGACGTCTCGCCGACTTGACAACTGATTTGAAATTGGCCCACCTCCTGCCTAATTGGCGGCTTCTGAGCTCATGAACTTTGGAGTAGCTTTCAATCCGAACGCTTGCAAAGCTGAAATTTGATTCATTGACGATGAACTATTTTGAAGACACAGCTTCTGTCTTGTATTTCTTCTTCAGTCGGTAAATTATGAAGGAATTTGATTACAGAACATACTAATAGAATTGTATACTTTTCGAAAAGTTCGCATGCGTAACAGGCAGGGTTAACCGGTAGTGACTATGTGTCTAGTGTGCACAGTTTACAATGAACATACTATTTGCATTAGCTTATTGTTGTTGTAATTTTGTTTTAGGCGATAGTTTTGGTGCTTCTGCTAGGCAACACTGAACCTCAGAACGTCCGAAGATTCTCTTCTTCTTGTATCATATGTAGAAAATAATTCCATGGAATCTCATGTATACAACTTTCCTGTACATAGAAAGAATTCTGGTCACTGTGAACAATAAACCCCACATTGGCTGTGATATAACTTTCATTGTATTTATTTAATACTTTGTAAGGAACTCCAAATTCCAACTTACAGAAATGAGATCTAAGTTTCTAATTTCTGACTTGTACTCTTATTCCGGAATGATAGGTACATTTGTTATGAAAACATCGAACCTTGAAGTGAAATTTGGAGTTCTCCTGTATTACTGTAGACAAAGATATTGTAAAAAATAACTTATGGTCGAATTCCATGACATTGTAAAAATCAAACATGTAAATAAATTATATTCCTAGTATTTTAATCTTAGATATGTAGGTACATATAAATATAAGGCTAGCTTTATAAAAAAGGTGATCATGAAGTTAGCAATGTTGTACAGAATTCAAATGTTTCTAGCATGCTTGGCTGCAGTTGTCAACGACGAGAAAGTTTCACAGTAAAAATATCCGTAGCCAAAATCAGAGTTTGCATTTGATTCGTCCATACATCCCAATCTAGTTACCGGCTAAGACCTGGAACAGCGTGAGCTGTTTGACTGACTACATTGACTGACTGTAGTACTGTAGTACTATTAGCTGACACCGAATAATTTTCCTTACACTTAATCAAGACGTTAACCAGTGTTGAAGATACAACTGACTGCTGTTGAACACATTTCGGTGGGGTGCCATCTCCCAACTGCAGACTGATACTTCGTGGTTTTTAATAAACATATACATTTGACATGATCCTACAGTCGTTGCGTCGTACGGAATAAGTAAGACTACTGCGCCACAGAGACCTTAATTTCTTCCAACTAAAAAGTGTTAACTCATCATCTTGATTCAGAGCAGCGACTGAGTTTATAAGAGGAGGAAGCTGGTTCCTGCAAACAGGAAGAGACCTGGCGATACAATGGTGACAGACAGGTTCACGCAGAATTGGTCGCGGGCCGCGGGTAGCCGCGGGTACCCGCGGGTGCCCGCGGGGCGGGGCGGGTATCACCAAATTTCAATACCCGCACTACCCGCGCGGGTATCTGTGCGGACCTAACCTAAAAATTTTAACTATTTTTGTCTAAAACTAAGTAAAATTTACTAGTTAATCAGAACATACTGCATTTGTATTTTCAATTTCCTAGTTTAGTTTTTGAAAGTTTCTAACGTCCGTAATAGTGGTTCAGTAGTACTTTGCTTAAAAAGCGGACCAGTCATCTCGGCACGACCCTTATATACTTTCAGCGATTTCAAACCCGATAAAACTTAATGTTTGCGTGACTATATACTGTAAGATTTTCAGTCTTCTTAACCGACACAGTTCCTGAGTCTACAAGGTTTAGAGACGTTTGCTTAACACTTTCGCTGCGGCAAGGAAGTTATTGGGGTATCACTGCATGCGGCAACCATATAATCGTGTTTAAACAAAATATGGAGTTGTACGAATGCAAGCTAGATTCACCTGGAGTTACTGAATTACCTGTGACGTTTTTACCCTGAGTCCCACCGGTGGGACTTACGCATGGGTCTGATGGCGGAGTCCCATGCGGAAGTCCCAACGGTGGGATTCAGAGTCAACAGGTCACAGGTCTACCATTCAACGTTGTGACGCACTCTCTTTTGGTATAAACGGGTGGATGTGGAAGTGCTTTTTGGCATCGAAATTGTGAACGCATTTATTGTCTATCGCAACCACGTTTTGCAAGCTGAAGCTGAAAGTTGGCGATTGGACAATGGATAATTAAGATTGCATTGCCTATCGAGGTCACATAGCCCTATGTGGCTTGACTTTATATTTTACAAATGTTTTATGTATTCATTCTGCTGCTATAATAAATGTGTAGGTAGCTTTTAATTGGCTCGGACAGTTTATCAGCTGCAGATGCGTTTAGCTATTGGACATCTATAGGTAGGAAGAGCTAAATTATCTGATGTGAAATTTCAGTGCATAATCTACACACGGCAATAGCACTTGATAGCATTAATTCCGTGCGTTTTTCTACGAATCGTATACAAAAACATAGTTCAAAAGTCCCACCGGTGGGACTTCCGCATGGCTGAAACAGATGCTGAAGTCCCACCGGTGGGACTTCCGCAGTGAAAGTGTTAATAAAACCAAGAGTACATAATAACTAAGAGTGTGACAAGCGTTAAGCTCTAGCTATTAGGCTTGGGACATCATCTGCACGATAACGGCTGACCCCCCCCCCCCAAAATTAGACCCATCACTTCAAAGAAATTCGCACGCTATGCATGTGTGCTGAAGCTAGCAACAGACGCACATTGAACCAACTGAGTAGTTGTGTTTTCGAGCTTTAGAACGTAGGCATAGAGTGCGAATTTCTTTGAAGTGACGGGTCTAATTTGTGGGGGGGGGGGGTCAGCCGTTATCGTGCAGATGATGTCCCAAGCCTAATAACTAAGAGCTTGACGCTTGTCACACTCTTATGGTGATTTCATAGTCCCAGTCGCCTCTCTACGCGCGTAGACGCACGTCGACGTGCGTAGACGCGCGTCGAAGCGCGTCTGGAGGCGTCGACGCACGTCGACGCGCGTAGACGCGCGTCGACGCCTCCAAACGTGACATCACGCCCTGGTGCAGGGCTACCACTGGAAGCGTCGACGCGCGTAGACGTCCATTTGTAGGGTGCCAGTTTACGCGCATCGACGCACGTCGACGCGCGTTGATGCGCGCAAAATGATATTGACGTTTGTAGACGCGCGTCGACGCGCGTACATCTGCGTTCGCGACTATGAAGGCACCTTTAGTTATTATGTACTCTTGATAAAACTAGACTTGTATTTATTTAGTTGAACCTAGTTGAATGAGTTTTCACAAATATTTATTTAGTTTTTAATATTAATCTGTTGCCGGATTGTAGATAGAAGTATTCTTGTTTATGATTAAAAATAGGTCACTACGAACTAAAGCCAATATGGGCACAATGAACCAGGAACGGGAACATGAATAGGAACAAAACTGCCTTTAAAAAGGAGCGGAAACCTAATTTTAGGATTAGGAGCAAAAACTGGGTTCTAACAAGAACAGGAACGGAGACCTATTTTTACGAACCGGAAGGAAATTCATTTTCAGGAGCAGTACCGAAAACAGATGTTTCTTTGCAGCAACCACAATTCCAGTTTAATTCCAGTAACAGGAACGAGAGTCTAATTTCAAACAGGGGTCTATTTTACACCCATAATTTCCACCTTGAAGCATATTTGAGCTTGCGGGTGGTCGGTCAATGTATAAAAATCTTAAATGCTAGACTAAATCCGCATATTAAGAAAAGTCATAGTGACATTACATACAAATATCAAAGCAGGTAATGTGAAGACCTTGTGATCTTTTTAATTTCATGTTTCGGTCCTGGAATTTATCCGATTTCGTTCCTGTTCTTGTTAGTGAAATCATATTCATTCCGTTCCTGTTCCTATTTCTGTTCCTGTTAAAGGTTTTAGATGTCACCTTAATATGTCAAGCTTTTTCGAAAGTCATCAAGAAGTTAAAATGATGATTTTTATTTTTCATTTATTTGTTTTAGTTTTCAAAAAATATGCACTATTTATTGCAACGCATTATTTCAGTGTATATTTCGCACTAAGAAAGTTAACGATAAAACAGACATACCTAAACAAATGAAAATTGCCGTTATAATTTAGTTTTCCACAAAAGCGGGGCTAAAAAATTTTGCGGGTATCACTTGTCTGCGGGCCGCGGGGCGGGGCGGGGCGGGTACCCTTCTGCGGGCCGCGGGCCGGGGCGGCTAGCAAAAATCCGGCCCGCGACCAACTCTGGGTTCACGATACTGCTATATCCTAACTTGAAGAAGAACGACAATATGATATAGTTTAAATACGAATTTAATTTTTGCCAATTTAATTTCAATTTCGCTGATCCAAAATAACTTCAAGTTCAGTATCTGGTCCTAACTCCAGATTTCTTCTCAAAATTGTTTGCAGTCCACTGACTAAAACTGAAACCGAACCAGTAGTTCAATCGTTAATGTATACTAGAGCAAGAATACATAATTAATAAGAGTAACAAACTCTTACACACTATGCACTGAACATGCTACGCATGCTCGGTTCATTAACTCGGGACCCCTCCCCCCGTAACTTCCGGGGGGGGGGTGTCCCACTTAGCACTACTTACACGCTTTCATATAAGCTTGTGTCTGCTTGCTGATTGGTCCATTAACCTAAGGCTTACTGTAGTTAATTTATTAGTTATTTTAATTAATTAATTATAACTTTAATTAAGTTAATGCAATCAAAAAACTAATTCGACAACTTTGTCGCATTTTTTCTGCTCTTTCCAATGATACAAAAATTGTTGCACAATACAAAAATTCGTAGGAATGTAGGGTCTTCGTAACAATTTAAAAGTCTTTTTGTTCGAGGAGGGTAGCAATATTTTACTGCTATCTTTCTGGGGGGAATTTCAGGCATTTCATTTCAACGATGAAATTTGTCTGGAGGATTTTCCATGGAGAAAGTATGAATAGGAAACAATACATACACGACCCGACATTATTTTCCGGCATATATAATAAGCAATATCCGCGTATAACCAAAAGGGTAGCCAATAATACAAAATTATATATTATGCAGCACGGAAAGCACTAAACATAGACTTAGTCCATGGTAGAGTTGTGCCCGGGCCTTGAGTCGGGCCTCGGGCTCCGGGCCGGGCCTGCACCGGGCCGCCGAGCCGACCGGGCCTACCGGGCCTTGATTCGGGCCGCCGGGCCCGAGCCGAGCCCGGGCCGGGCTCGGTCCGGCCCGAGGCCCGGTTGGTTCAGCAGGCCCGGGCCCGGGCCCGGGCCCGGCTCGGAATATTTCTTAACGGCACAACTCTAGTCCATGGGACCTCTTCCAGACTAAATCCTCACACCCGCGGCTCGTCAGAGGAGGAGTGTGGAATTTAGCTTTTTTTATCACCCATAAGAAAATTATGAAAAATAGTTTCGCTGCCGGTCGCCTCAATCTAGTGATAATTAGTTAACAAATACATGTAAAATCCATTTCAGATAAATTTCATAAATAGTACGCATAAAAACAATAAAAATGTCTACAATAATTCAGTACATTCCCGGCCGATAGCGGACTTGCAGAACGTGCAGAATTTAGGCCCACAGGGAATTTTCCTTGTAAATTCCAAAAATATGCTAAAATTTCGCTTGTTTGCTTCATTTTAAATTAGATAAAGTCAGCGCCAATTGCTCGCAGTCAACCAATGATCTGCCGTTCAAACAGCCAGCACTACTGACTGAGTATTATGTTATCATGATGGTATAGTGTTATCAACGTCCAAACCCGGGTTAAGTTGCTAACCCTGGTTATATTCATGTGGTGTTAAAATATTCAGGCAAACCTGGTTAGCGGCTTAACCCGAGTTTAGATAATGATAACAAAACCACCTCCGTAAGAAATCCAATGTACATTGATCTATCAAATGGAAATCCCCACAGGTGTCCCCTGGCATGGCATCCGTCTGATCAACGGCGCAAAATGGTTTCAGCTTCAGCCTCCCAGGGGCACGGTTTATAATCTTGTCGGATCAGCACTGAAGCATCTGAAGTCCTTAAATTATGCTTCGACCAGTGTGATCCCATGCCCGCATCTTTCTCTAACAGATGATTCGATGTGTGGACCTACCATACCGAAGACGTGTTCGGGGCTACTGGATGTCCTCACATAGCATTTCATTCAGCTGACCAGCCTGAAAAAACATCATCAGCCCCCGGTGAGAATTTTCTGACAAGCAATAATAACATTAATATTTGATCTGTGTTCAATATCCGTAGTATCGTCGAAATATTCCAATAGTATATATGTCGTGGTACAGTATAGCATTCAGTACAGTGCGGCATTGTACTAGTACAGTGTGGCATGCTCTACTGTACTATAGTACGACCAAAAAATGTGTGTACAAACTTCGACCGTTTATAGCAGATTAACTTTTGGAGTAAACCCCAACAATGTATATATTTTTAGAATCCTCAAGAACTCGAGATTTCGAAAATCCGGAAAAATCCGGAATTCCGGGTTTCGTTCACGGAAAATCTAAAATTTTTAGTTTTTTGCCAAATTTTTATCGCAATCAAAATTTTGTTTTCACGATCGAATCGAGCTGGTCCCGCTGCATATTGTTGCTCCTACAAGTTTTTCACGAAAATGCACCCAGTTTCCGGAATTCTGGGTTTTCAAAATTTCCGGATTTTAAAAATTTTGTCCAATACCAACAAGATGGGTATCATTCGAAAGCTCTTATCGGGCTGAACAACTTTTGTAATAGAATGAACTCTTGAAAATGCACACATTTCCCGGAATTCGAGAAAACCGGATTCTCCGGATTTTAAAAATTTTCTCCAATACCCCAGAATATGGGTATCATTCGAAAGCTCTTAATGAGCTGAACAACTTTTGTAATAGAATGAACTCTTGAAAATGCACACATTTCCCGGAATTCGAGAAAACCGGATTTTCCGGATTTTAAAAATTTTCTCCAATACCCCAGAATATGGGTATCATTCGAAAGCTCTTAATGAGCTGAACAAATCGTGTAATAGAACCAATGTCTGAAAATGCACCAAATTCCCGAAATTCACGAATTCCGGATTTCACTCTAGCTTGGAAGGTTTTAGCGAATTCCGAGAACTGGGCTCATTTCTGCGAGTGGGTTCTATTACAAGATTTGTTCAGCTCATCAAGAGCTTTCGAATGATACCCATATTGTGGGGCATTGGAGAAAATTTTTAAAATCCAGAAAATCCGTTTTTCTCGAATTCCGGGAGTTCTGTGCATTTTCAAGAATTCATCCTATTACAAAAGTTGTTCAGCTCAATGAGAGCTTTCGAATGATACCCATCTTGTGGGTATTGGGGAGATTTCTTAAAATCCGGAAATTTTGAAAACCCGGAATTCCGGAAACTGGGTGCATTTTCGTGAAAAACTTGTAATAGCAAAAATATGCAGCGGAACCAGCTCTATTCGATCGTGAAAACAAAATTTTGATTGCAATAAAAGTTTGGCGAAAAACTAAAAATTTTAGATTTTCCGTGAATGGAACCCGGAATTCCGGAATTTTCCGGATTTTCGAAATCTCGAGTTCTTGAGGATTCTAAAAATATATACATTGTGGGGGTTTACTCCAAAGGTTAATCTGCTATAAACGGTCGAAGTTTGTACACACATTTTTTGGTCGTACTTTAGTACAGTACTACAGTGTAGCATCAGGGGTTAAAGGAGCTCCTATATAAATGAGAAAGAATAAGAAAGTCATATACCACCGAAGGTCCGAAAAATTCGGACCTCCGGTGGGACTCGAACGCACGACATTTTGCGCACTAGGCAAACGCTCTTCCGACTGAGCTACGGAGGCACAGTCTCATCAAGCTTTGTCGGAATTCGTGTACCAGTGTACATGACTTTCTCTACGTGAACACACGTAAGTAGAAACAAAGTGGAGGAAGAGCAAGCTCAAGGGCCGTCGCACTTGTTCTACAGATATAAATGAGAAAGAATAAGAAAGTCATATACCACCGAAGGTCCGAAAAATTCGGACCTCCGGTGGGACTCGAACGCACGACATTTTGCGCACTAGGCAAACGCTCTGCCGACTGAGCTACGGAGGCACAGTCTCATCAAGCTTTGTCGGAATTCGTGTACCAATGTACATGACTTTCACTACGTGAACACACGTAAGTAGAAACAAAGTGGAGGAAGAGCAAGCTCAAGGGCCGTCGCACTTGTTCTACAGATATAAATGAGAAAGAATAAGAAAGTCATATACCACCGAAGGTCCGAAAAATTCGGACCTCCGGTGGGACTCGAACGCACGACATTTTGCGCACTAGGCAAACGCTCTGCCGACTGAGCTACGGAGGCACAGTCTCATCAAGCTTTGTCGGAATTCGTGTACCAATGTACATGACTTTCACTACGTGAACACACGTAAGTAGAAACAAAGTGGAGGAAGAGCAAGCTCAAGGGCCGTCGCACTTGTTCTACAGATATAAATGAGAAAGAATAAGAAAGTCATATACCACCGAAGGTCCGAAAAATTCGGACCTCCGGTGGGACTCGAACGCACGACATTTTGCGCACTAGGCAAACGCTCTGCCGACTGAGCTACGGAGGCACAGTCTCATCAAGCTTTGTCGGAATTCGTGTACCAATGTACATGACTTTCACTACGTGAACACACGTAAGTAGAAACAAAGTGGAGGAAGAGCAAGCTCAAGGGCCGTCGCACTTGTTCTACAGATATAAATGAGAAAGAATAAGAAAGTCATATACCACCGAAGGTCCGAAAAATTCGGACCTCCGGTGGGACTCGAACGCACGACATTTTGCGCACTAGGCAAACGCTCTGCCGACTGAGCTACGGAGGCACAGTCTCATCAAGCTTTGTCGGAATTCGTGTACCAATGTACATGACTTTCACTACGTGAACACACGTAAGTAGAAACAAAGTGGAGGAAGAGCAAGCTCAAGGGCCGTCGCACTTGTTGTACAGATATAAATGAGAAAGAATAAGAAAGTCATATACCACCGAAGGTCCGAAAATTCGGACCTCCGGTGGGACTCGAACGCACGACATTTTGCGCACTAGGCAAACGCTCTGCCGACTGAGCTACGGAGGCACAGTCTCATCAAGCTTTGTCGGAATTCGTGTACCAATGTACATAACTTTCACTACGTGAACACACGTAAGTAGAAACAAAGTGGAGGAAGAGCAAGCTCAAGGGCCGTCGCACTTGTTCTACAGATATAAATGAGAAAGAATAAGAAAGTCATATACCACCGAAGGTCCGAAAAATTCGGACCTCCGGTGGGACTCGAACGCACGACATTTTGCGCACTAGGCAAACACTCTGCCGACTGAGCTACGGAGGCACAGTCTCATCAAGCTTTGTCGGAATTCGTGTACCAATGTACATGACTTTCACTACGTGAACACACGTAAGTAGAAACAAAGTGGAGGAAGAGCAAGCTCAAGGGCCGTCGCACTTGTTCTACAGATATAAATGAGAAAGAATAAGAAAGTCATATACCACCGAAGGTCCGAAAATTCGGACCTCCGGTGGGACTCGAACGCACGACATTTTGCGCACTAGGCAAACGCTCTGCCGACTGAGCTACGGAGGCACAGTCTCATCAAGCTTTGTCGGAATTCGTGTACCAATGTACATGACTTTCACTACGTGAACACACGTAAGTAGAAACAAAGTGGAGGAAGAGCAAGCTCAAGGGCCGTCGCACTTGTTCTACAGATATAAATGAGAAAGAATAAGAAAGTCATATACCACCGAAGGTCCGAAAAATTCGGACCTCCGGTGGGACTCGAACGCACGACATTTTGCGCACTAGGCAAACGCTCTGCCGACTGAGCTACGGAGGCACAGTCTCATCAAGCTTTGTCGGAATTCGTGTACCAATGTACATGACTTTCACTACGTGAACACACGTAAGTAGAAACAAAGTGGAGGAAGAGCAAGCTCAAGGGCCGTCGCACTTGTTGTACAGATATAAATGAGAAAGAATAAGAAAGTCATATACCACCGAAGGTCCGAAAAATTCGGACCTCCGGTGGGACTCGAACGCACGACATTTTGCGCACTAGGCAAACGCTCTGCCGACTGAGCTACGGAGGCACAGTCTCATCAAGCTTTGTCGGAATTCGTGTACCAATGTACATGACTTTCACTACGTGAACACACGTAAGTAGAAACAAAGTGGAGGAAGAGCAAGCTCAAGGGCCGTCGCACTTATTCTACAGATATAAATGAGAAAGAATAAGAAAGTCATATACCACCGAAGGTCCGAAAATTCGGACCTCCGGTGGGACTCGAACGCACGACATTTTGCGCACTAGGCAAACGCTCTGCCGACTGAGCTACGGAGGCACAGTCTCATCAAGCTTTGTCGGAATTCGTGTACCAATGTACATGACTTTCACTACGTGAACACACGTAAGTAGAAACAAAGTGGAGGAAGAGCAAGCTCAAGGGCCGTCGCACTTGTTCTACAGATATAAATGAGAAAGAATAAGAAAGTCATATACCACCGAAGGTCCGAAAAATTCGGACCTCCGGTGGGACTCGAACGCACGACATTTTGCGCACTAGGCAAACGCTCTGCCGACTGAGCTACGGAGGCACAGTCTCATCAAGCTTTGTCGGAATTCGTGTACCAATGTACATGACTTTCACTACGTGAACACACGTAAGTAGAAACAAAGTGGAGGAAGAGCAAGCTCAAGGGCCGTCGCACTTGTTCTACAGATATAAATGAGAAAGAATAAGACAGTCATATACCACCTATCAGTCTAATGCTGCAAAATTAGTGGGGTTACCTGGTTGACATTGTTAGTTTATCTTTAAAGTAATTGCTTGGTTGCACAGAAAGATAATTAAAACAATACTGCATACCAAAAATTACTTTTACTATTGTGGTTTTGTGCCATCTTCTGATATTAGTTTCAAACTTCTATTTTAAAACTTTTAAAGTCTTCTAAAATTTTAATGCGTTTATTTTCATATATTTTAGGTATTAACTTGGAAGCACCCAACTTGGAAGTTTGCCCAACCCAACTTGAACTTCCAGGTGCCAAAATGCATCAAAAACACTAAATAGCACTCACCCAACCTTTTTATACATTTTTTTACTTTTTCGAACCTCAGTTTTGAAATTTCCAAAATACCGGGTCACCGGGTCACCGGGTCACCGGGTCAGAGGTCGACCGGGTCACCGGGTCAGGAAATAGTGACCCGGTTTCATCTCTGGTGCCCAAACGAAGGAATGGTCCTATTTTGCAGACTAGACTTCAAGAAACTTGTCGAGGTAAGAAAATCTTAACGCATCAAAATACCATCATGTACTTGGTATCCAGGGGGGCCGCCCCCTGGTTTACTTTGTTCCTCTCAATAGAAATGTGCTGTTTAATCCGGAAAATTTTGAGAAAACAACCACAGCTTGCCAGCAAAAGGATCAGATCACAAGAAGTTGCACTTTTTGCTCACCCTACTTACCTAACTTACCCAAGCTGAAACATTGAAACTATTTGCACAAGGCCCTCAGCATGCCAACTAGAGGATCAAATCAGAAAAAGTTTTAATTTTTGCTCACCCAACTCACCCAAAGTGAAGGGAAGAAATAGGTTCAGCTTTTCACTCATCGTTGAAAGTAAATAATTGGCCCAGCCGGGGATCGAACCACGGCCCTTCTGATCCGGAAACAGACATGCTACCGCTACTCCACAGGGCCATCAGCTGAACTCCCATTACAAGCTTATCAACCTTTCCTATGCCTGCTTCCCTTACAAAACATTTTGCACAAGTCCCACAGCTTGCCAACTAGAGGATCAGTTCACAAGAAGTTTCACTTTTTGCTCACTCAACTCACCCAACACACTCAAGCTGAAAAAGTGAAACTTTTTGGACAAGGCCCACAGCTTGCCAACTAGATGATCAGATCACAAGAAGTTGCACTTTTTGCTCACCCAACTCACCCAACTCACCCAAGCTGAAAAAGTGAAACTGTAGCGCTTCTACCAGCGTTGGTGGACCAAGAAGTAACCGAGGACAAGTCCGAACGGGAGGCGCCAGGCACCCTTGTACCCACGAAACCAGGACCTAGAAGAGAGAAGGGAAGAGGGAGGTTCAGCTTTTCACTCATTATTGAAAGTAAATAATTGGCCCAGCCGGAGATCGAACCACGGCCCTTCTGATCGGGAAGCAGACATGCTACCGCTACACCACAGAGCCATCAGCTGAACTCCCATTACAGGCTTATCAATCTTTCCTATGCCTACTTCCTTTACAAACTTTTTGCACAAGTCCCACAGCTTGCCAACTAGAGGATCAGTTGACAAGAAGTTTCACTTTCTGCTCACCCAACTCACCCAACTCACCCAAAGTGAAGGGAAGAGAGAGGTTCAGCTTTTCACTCATCATTGAAAGTAAATAATTCGCCCAGCCGGAGATCGAACCACGGCCCTTCTGATCCGGAAACAGACATGCTACCGCTACACCACAGGGCCATCAGCTGAACTCCCATTACAGGCTTATCAATCTTTCCTATGCCTGCTTCCCTTACAAAACTTTTTGCACAAGTCCCACAGCTTGCCAACTAGAGGATCAGTTGACAAGAAGTTTCACTTTCTGCTCACCCAACTCACCCAACTCACCCAAAGTGAAGGGAAGAGAGAGGTTCAGCTTTTCACTCATCATTGAAAGTAAATAATTCGCCCAGCCGGAGATCGAACCACGGCCCTTCTGATCCGGAAACAGACATGCTACCGCTACACCACAGGGCCATCAGCTGAACTCCCATTACAGGCTTATCAATCTTTCCTATGCCTGCTTCCCTTACAAAACTTTTTGCACAAGTCCCACAGCTTGCCAACTAGAGGATCAGTTCACAAGAAGTTTCACTTTTTGCTCACCCAACTCACCCAACACACCCAAGCTGAAAAAGTGAACCTTAAATGAAACTTAAAACACCAATAACAAATAATTGGAGGATTTACCTCCGGAAGGGGCTCCACGGTTGTCGTTGTTACCAACCCCACGAAACATCAACAGGATGACCAATGAGAACCAGCGTTGCAGAAGGAACATAATCCTGTAAATAAGCAGACAGCAGTTGAATAAGTATGTTCTAAATAAGTACAATATATTATTGTACATGTGCACAGATATGACATATTACGTTGTTGAATGAAGGTTGGGGTGGGATAGTTGGATTAGGTGGAGGTGGATAACAAACAGGTAGGATGGAACCACCACCCTCCACAGTTACTCCTACTTTTAACTACCTTGGTAGGGGCCCGGGATTTCCTGTATAAACCAGACTTTAACAAATGTGTTAGGGTGCAAGTCGACCAGGGCAAGGTGCTGGATTAGCAACATGTAAGATTTAAGTTTTCTTCTGACAATTGCCCCTCGCGTCCTTGCCCATGACCGTCGCCCACAGCTCCGGAGCTGCGAGGGGCACGACGGTGGTCGGCAGCCCAACCAAACCTATAATTAAAATAAACTGTTAACTTGGTTGTGACTCAACGTTAATCCACATTTTGATTCAAATTCGTTGCTGTTAGAAAAGTTGAAAATAATTTCTTTTAATTTTGTTTTAGTGTAACCTTTACTTGTGGTATTACTCAAAAGTAGACAGACCCTGTCTTTGAAGTCTCAATAATTTTTACAGCAAACTAAAAATCTCCTGAGTTCATTTTTACTACGAAATAGCCGATTGGGAGGATATGTTTCCTCTTAGATCTGGCATGTATGTGACTTCAAAGTCAAAATCATCCCTTTTGTCGTACAACTTGTAGTTGGAGTGTCCATTTTCAATTTTTATACTCAAATCTAAAACATCAGCTTCTGTGTTGTTTTGATTTACTTGCTTTAAGTTAAAGCTACTGGGGTATATATCTTTGTGTACTCTTTTGAACGTTCCTCTGTCATTGAATGTCGTAATGTCATCCATGTATTTGTACATTGCTTCTAAATCACTAATAACCTCGTAATCCCGAGCGTCTAACTTCTTCTTAATATAATCTAGCTCGTAACCGGACAGTAGTAAGTCCGCTATATATGGAGCTGCGTTAGTTCCCATAGGAACTCCGATGTTTTGCTTTATTACTTTCTTTCCGATCGTGAAAAATGTGTTTTCCACTATCCATTTTAACATATCTAATACTCTTTGTTGGTTAAATGCTCCTGGATTGTTTAGCACTGCACCAGAACGCTGCTTTCCTGTTTCCTGTTATAAAATGTGTATCATTCCTAAACGCCAACTTAATTCGTGAATCAACTGTCGTTAAAATGTCCTTATGTTCTATGTTTGTGTACAGTTGTCCAAAATCGTAAGTGTCGACCGATCTAGCTGCGCCTTTATGTGTCGCACTAACTGTATCTTTAACAATATTCTTGGAGTTGTTGATTGCCCAGTACAGCTTCACACCTCCGTGGTTCCTCTTTATTGCCCTACAATAGTTTTCAGTGCGTTGTTGAACCCTCTTAAGTATTCTTCCCGTTGTCTCCGATAATGCTTTGGTTACACATTTCTTGCTGGCAATGATAAATCGGAACCCTGTAGGTGTTTTATGAAATTTTGGTATCATTTGAATATAGGGTAGTTCTCTTTCTTCTACCGGTACTTCTATTCCTAGTTTCCTACTTTGTGAACTGAGTGTGTTACAGATGTTGTCAATTGTTTCCCGTTGCTCCATATAAGTTGGAAGCCTATTGTTGGTACAATTTACTTCCTCTATTAACCGTTCAACATAAAACTTCTTACATATGAATGAATGCGTAGTTTTGTGCTGCTTTATCGACAAGTGTTATCACGTCTTTGTCCTGAAGTTTCTTAACTTCACGTCTTAATTGAACATAATCAGGGATGCGTTCCCTCTGAGGTATTGCCCTGTTACCGTGTTCCCACCAGGTGTTTAATATTGCAGTCTTCCAAGGATTACATTCTTCAATCACGGTTTTCTTTCCGTTGTATACTTTATTCAAATACTGATTTAGTGCATGTTCCAGTTCTTGGAAGCACTCTAGTTTGTTGAGCCTCTTCGTCAATCTATACTTTGTTCCACGTCGAAGCATTTCTCTAAGTTCTGTATCTTTTATTAGTGACAGAACCCCGGAGACCACATGTCCGAAATGTGGGTCCACGTGTGTAGAGTTTCTACAATCACAATCCTTGCCAAAGTATAAGTCTCCTTGGTCATTAGTTTGAATTTGTTTGCACGTCTCTTTATAATTAAAACATTGCAATGCAAAAGGTGTATCATACTTATATAGTATTAAAGGTCTTGTTTATTGGTTTTTGTCTGGGTCTGGCCACAGGTCCAGTATAGCTCTGCTAGACAGAATTGTTTGTGGTGGAATTATATCAAAGTAGTTATTTGGGTATTTGATAAACAGTTTGGGTCTGTTAGCTGTTCTTTTGTTGACCATGGTTTTCTCTAATCTACTTTTACAAATATCAAACATTAGGTTGTCTAAGGGATGGGCTGTTCTCACTGATAAGTGCAGGTAAAGTTTGGATATTGTTTTCCTTTTCCAATGCATTAGGGTAGTGTATACGTCTTTTCTTACCACGTAAGTATCAGATTGGTTTACACACTGTTGGCTGAAGCGTCGGTGTGCATTACTTACGAAGTTTGGGATATCCGTTACTATATTCTTGTTTTTGTTTGGAACTTTTTTCCCTCTTTTCTTTCCGCTTCTTCTATTACCTTTAAAGTTATTGATCACTGGTTGTCCGTAACACTCTCCTGCTAGTCTGTCGTTAAGACCGTAAGGATACTTGGTGCTTAATCTTTTAATCCAGAAATTTTCTCGGTCTAGTCTGTTGGTTGCACTATCGTTGTCACTAAATTTTTCTATTACTCTTACTTTCATTTTACCTTTGCACAGTCCCGATTTGAAATGTTCTACAGATACTTACAGCCCTGTTTGCCTTGTTCTATAGACCTCCTATGCTCACCGAACCTTTCTCTTAACTGTCTGCCCGTTTCCCCCACGTACTGTACACCACATCCACTGCAAGTGATTAGGTAAATTAGGTTGCTGCTGCCGCAGTTAACTAAAGTGGAATTATCATGTAACTTCATGATGTATTTTTTACAGTTGAACGCACCCTTGAACTTAAGGTTAGTATCCACGAAATTACAAGTTAAGCACCTTGGTTTGTTGCATCTTTCTGTGGCTAACGTAGGTAGTAGCAAGAGTACATAATATAAAAGTATGTACGGTTAAATGGGGGGGGGGCCCAAGTAAGCTACCCAGACTTACTTGAGCTTTGTCGCTATAGTGAACTTAACGTTATACGAGACGAATAAACGTTAGAGCGTTGTTTACCGCGGCGTCCCACGTGCACTGGCAGCGACAGACAGCACAGTAGGAACGAGGCGATTCTATCAGATAATCTATACTAGGCAAGCAACGTTTACATAAACTTGTCCATAATACTAGACCTTAAAGGGCTTTAATCCTGAAGGTTAATCGTGACTTCAAGGTAGTAACTGTGGAGAGGCCTGTCCTTACTAAAAACATTAAGCAGTGAAAAGGGAGCAATAAGAAGTAGACCACCTTAACCTTCATTCACATTAGTGATCCTACCTATGTACGCAGAACACACCGATTTTACTCTGATTATATTTGCAAATCGAAATACTTTATTCTCAGATTCCAAACAATAACACCAAAAATAATCCAAAACATACATATCAAATAACCATACTGATAAAGTATAGCAGCCAGCTTATCGAGACAGGTGCTTAGGGACAAAGGGTCCTCCAGCCTTTTCAACATAACCGTCAGGTAGGTTATGTACAGTATAGGTGGAAGTCTGATCCCCAATGGTAACCGAGATAACCGGGTCAAGAGGTCTGTCATCCACTCTGACTTTTTCTTTTGCTGCCACAACCTTATGTTCCACCAGTTTGTTAGAGAGTTTCAACAAGTATCCCTTCATTTGTGCCTTTATGGGTTCGTAGTGTCGAGGTTAAAGTAGTATAGGTCAGCACAATTGGGAGCTGTTTGTACAGGTGTGCTGGAGTCAAATGGGAGCTAATTAATCATACAGGTAAGGTCATTAATCATGCAGGCAGATGTTCTCAAGGTCATTATTGGCCAATTTTCCCTCTAGCTTGGACTAGCTTTGTAACATTGTACTAAATTTTTAACACAGTGTTATTGGACTATATTGTATATAACTTTACCTACGTATTTAACTTTAAGTTTGCTAGACTATAGGTTGTTTACCTGTCTAAGTAGTGTTTGTTAATTAACTGTCTAATTAAGTACGTAAATTTAATTAAGTAACATTTTCAAACTTTTATTTACCTGACTGTTTGTCAATGACGCTTCTGCTACCTATTTGCTTCAGAGTTGTAAAGGCCAACTATATTTCTACAAATTTTTTCCATTTTCCTTAACTAAATTTTCCTTGCCTTTATTCTTCTATATGCCGTCTGGACCTTTATACTAACCTTGAAATGGAAGGAAGAAAATAAACACTTAAGGAATCCAAAATTTGTAGTTAGGTAGTTCAGATGACATGAGTCTCCTGTTAGCTGCCTTTTAGCAGGCTCATAGGAATAACACACTGAGGACTCAAACCTGTCAAAAGTCTTTCTCTCCCTATTAGCAGCCTTTCTGCAGGCTCATAGGAATAACATACTGAGGACTCAAACCTGTCAAAAGTCTTTCTCCCTATTAGCTGCCTGCTTGCTTTAAAAGTTTTTCTCTCCCTACTAGCGGGCTCATATCTTCAACACACTGAGGACTCAAAGCTGTCAAAAGTCTTTCTCTCCCTATTAGCAGCCTGCTGGTTGATACACACTGAGGACTCAAAGCTGTCAAAAGTCTTTCTCTCCTATTAGAGTGCCTTCTAGCAGGCTCATAGGAATAGCATACTGAGGACTCAAACCTGTCAAAAGTCTTTCTCCCTACTAGCAGCCTGCTTGCTTTAAAAATTTTTCTCCCTTCTAGCAGGCTCATATCTTCAACACACTGAGGACTCAAACCTGTCAAAAGTCTTTCTCCCTACTAGCTGCCTTCTGGTAGGCTCATAGGAATAACATACTGAGGACTCAAAGCTGTCAAAAGTCTTTCTCCCTGCTAGCAGCCTGCTTGCTTCAAAAATTTCTCTCTTCTAGCAGGCTCATAGGAATAGCATACTGAGGACTTTAACCTGTCTCCCAAAGCTTACCAATTCACCTTATCTAGTTTGATTGCACCTGTCTCATTGAAATTAAATACGTAAACAAGAATTGAAAATGAAAATTTTATGACAGCGATAACGTAATATTGGCAATACTTATCACACTAATTTTGGTGTCAGCTTAAAGAGCATGTGTTGAACCAACTTCGGTCACCTGGTGGTAATTATTGGTTGACTAATTAGTTAGTAATAATTTGTTAAATTTGACTATGAAAATTGGCTGAAAATGGGTGATTATAATTTTATGTCTCCAATTACGTAATATTGGCAATACTTATCACTTTAATCTTTGTGTCTACGTAAAGAGCATGTGTTGAACTAACTTCGGTCAACTAATTTTGTTTAGTAGTTAACTAATTAGTTAGTAATAATTTACTAAAGTCAACTATAACAATTGGCTGAAAATGAAAATTTTATGTCTCTAATTGCGTAAGATTGTTGACACCTATTGGGTTAATTATGGTGCCTGTGTAATAAAGTAATAATGAACTAACTTCTGTCACCTGTTGATAATTATAGGTTAACTAATTAGTTAATAATAATTAAAGGTGACTCGAAAAATCTGTGTGTAATGAATACGACAACAATTACGTGAAAATTGGGAATAGGCTAAAGGTTAAAAGAAAAGGACAATACAACTTTTGTTCAATAATTAATGAACAAGGGTATGCAAGATAGAGGTATGCAAGGTATTTTATGAAACCTAGCACAAGAATGCTGCAAAGTTTAGACATATATTGCAAGTTTGGCAGGTTTATTAACCCTACTGACATTGACTTTCACCAGATTTGTTCACTTACTTTACATCACCACGACAATGAATTCCGGTAAGATTGTTAATTGTAGCATTTTTAAAAGTTGTATTTTTAATGATTGCATTTTTAGTCGTCATATTTTGAATTCTTGTATATTACTATTTTAAACATTACATTTTACAGTTTGAACATTTCATAGTTTTTAGATTAGCATTATTTGTTGTGTGAAATGTTTCAGATTCACGTTCCAAGTTTGAATGTTCCATTTGCGCAGAAAAATTCGGACGTAATGGAAACCTCCTGAGACACATGCGCCGCCAGCATCAACCAATATCCTGCGACAAATGTGGAGAAACTTTCCCCGGCCAACGGCAATTACGACAACACAAGAAGACTGCCCACTCAGCCTTTATGGAACAAATGGCCGAGCAAATCAAGAGCCAATTTCTTTGTGATCAGTGTGGTAAAAAGTTCACAGAAGAATCCCTCCTCAAGGAACATATTGAAAAGGAACATCCACCCACCACCGGAGATCCATTGGAGGAAGACCCTGTTAACCCTCCACCAGATGCCAGTGAGATTTACCAAGCCAACTGGTATCAAATTAGAACCTACCACACCATCAAGAAGTTTATGCGCCAGTACAATTTCCGCCTGAAGACCACGTCCATGAAGGAAATAGAGAAAGCCCTCCTGTCAGTATTCCTAGACCACAAGTACAGGTCTAAATGGAATGTTTCATTTGGCTTCATCCTCAGAAATATACTCAACGATGAATTGATATATTACTATGCCAGCAACAACACTTCCCTGTTTACCTTACCTCGCCTCATTTCCAGCAGAGCAGAATTGGATCGGTTTATTGAAGATATTGAAAGCAAAGATCATATTGAATGGGCGTTTCAACAGCGTCCTAACACCAAGTTTGTTGTACATGAAGTCACTAATATGATGGTTACACTATACTGTTTGACTGGTCATTGTGCAGTAAATATGCATTAACAATGTAAATGCTATTATCAATATTATTCTTATGGCTACTACTTAATCACTGTTAGCAGTATTATTATTATTGTTATCAGTATTATTATTGCTAATCTATTATTATTATTATTATTATTATTATTATTATTATATTACTATTATATTATTAATATTATTATGGTTACTACTGTATAATCACTATGTTTATTATATTATTACTATCATTTGTTATTATTGCATATTTTTACTAGTAAACTATTAACGAAATGTACAAGACATTACATTAGACAAACTACTTAGTAGTAGTATTCACTTAGGGCACCACGTAGGTATTCAAGTTCTGTGGTGTTGGCAATCTTAAAGCCAGTCATTTTATCGTGGATAGACTGAAGACGTCTGTCAGTGTTATAGCAGTACTCCCAACATTGATCCCATTCAATGTAGTGACAGGCATTGGATCGATGACTCAGGTCACCCTCGCGACACAGGTGTAAACTGCAGTCCTCTAGTCGGCGGTACAGGTGATCACCTTCTACTACGGTGGTAACATTGCCATGAGATAGTTGAATACCATTATCGGTCTCTGTAATGTCTACAGAAGACACTATAGCGATTAGGCTCAGTAGTAGTAACATAGTTCTCTATGTATATATAATATCCTCTTGAAAACTTCACCTTGACTTTTTATGGGATTTCTGGCAGTAAGGTGTGGGTTCTAGTGTCACCCGATCAACAAAGGTCTTGACAATGTTATCATTAGTGTCACTTCTTCGCCTCAGATAGTTGACAATTGACTCCATCGATCTTCCTCGGGACCTGTGGTGAAGGAAGTATATACAGTACTCCCCACATACATCAGTAGTGAAATCTTGCAACTGAATGCGATTATACTGTAGTTCCCTCCTGCCAATGTATGACATGAAGAGGAGAGGAGGTAGTCCGTAGCTGTCAAAATATTCTACCCTGTTATCCTCTAGCCACATTGCAACCCAGTGTTCACCAGCCTGACCGGATGCCTCAGTGTTAGCAACAAGACATCCTGGGCGGTACCGTGGTAGCTTATCACTGGGAAATACTCCTAGGAGAGGAACTTTGCAATCTTTCCTTAAAGTCTCAAGGATCTCACGGGTATTCATAGTGCGTAGTCAAAGAATGGTGTCCGATTATAGTCTATTGATATGAGATTATCAAATTCTCCGTATATAATGATTTCTACTCCCTGGGGATAAGTGGCGGCTGGTAGGGCCTTCTCTAGTTGCATCCTCAGTGACACATCACCTTCCTTGATCAGTTGCATTGCCCCAGTATCAATATTGTCTGGTGTCAGGTCAAAGGCAAAAATGGTGTATCCTTTGGCAAAGTCTTCGTAGGAAATGTCTGCTCCCTTGGTGGATCCGGCCATATCGTTGCCTTCATAGAGGTATATGAAGGGCATCGTATACTGGAACTTATCCCATGCCATCTTCATTGGCTGCTTTGGTACAAACTCATCACCATACTTTAGGGCAATCTCACTGACATTACAGTGTTGGAACTCAAGGGGATTATGCTTCTGACTTCCATTGAATGCCTCTGACTTGACCATTGCCACTAGGACTCTACGTGGGAGTTGACCGGTGAATATGGAATTCTCAACAACAGTCTGCACACCAGGAGCGATATGCCTGGTGACCAGTTTAGTCCTCCTGATTGGGTACTTGGCCGTCTCATGGTCTCTCAGTACACCCTCAATTGCCATGGTGAGAGAGTCTTGTGGTCTGACTTTCCACACATACCAACGTATATCGTCGACTAAAAGTTTGTATCCACTGGTTGCTGACTGGAGGAGGATGTCGTCACTGTTACGGTGTAATTCCAGACTCAACTGACACTCACTCAGAAGGTATCGGTCTTGCTTGAAGAGGTCGCAATGAAGGGGTCCTGCCACTACTACATACCGGCCATCTGTAAATGGTATACCCCGATGCTTAGCTGCCGTAGTGGAGATATCATTGAAATCACTATCCTTTGCAAATAGGTTGCTCTGTAGGTGAGACGTCTTTGCTTCTTTCCCAAAGTTGGCTATAGTCTCCAGGTAGGCTCCATAGTGATAAAGGTCTCCACTGTTGTAAATTTCCTTGTCGGATAGTTTGACCACTAATCGTCTAATGAATGACTTTGCTAGCATATTGATGGGTGCTACCGAGATACTCCCGTCGGCCGCCTTTGCTACTGCCTTTCCATCACTATCAGTTATCCTTAGCTTTAGGTAAAGGTAGTTCCGGTTCAGGTCAAGCATATAGGAGTCCTTAGGTACAAGGAATAGGTATGGACCATTACTGGTTACAGGATTTAGGGGATAAATTTCTGCCATGTAGCCACTCTCCACACTGACCTGAGTTGGAGGTAGCGAGAAGAGATCCATTTCGGACTTGAAGCCCGGCATAGACCGTTCATCTACTTGCTTAGCCATTGAAATAATTGTTAGCGTATTACTATAGTTACATAGGGCGGGTTTTTATGGGCTGTAAATGTCACGCTTCAATCTCTTAACTTTGCGTCTATGTGGTCTGCTTCCAATACCTTCCCCTTGCTGTATTGCCTTTCCACTGTTCTCCAGCAGGCGTCCAATGGCTGCCTTCCCGTGCCGTTTGAGTGCTTCCTTTGGATCTTCACCTCTATTCAAGTAATCACGAGCCACATCTCCGGCTGTCTGAAAGGCCTGCCTACCAGCCTCTAGACCTACGCGACGTACTACTGGCCAAATAAAGCGTCCAATACCTCTCAAGAGGCTACCTAGGCCATCTCCTCGCTGATACCTTTGGCCGGCGTAGAAACCAGACCCTCTCTGTATCAGGTGCAGTTGCCAGTCTTCAACGGTTTCTGGATGATATCTGGTCCTCATCTTTCTTGAAGTGTAACTTGATAACTATACTACCATACTCAAAATGTACACTCCTGCCAATGTGATTGTTTATATGGACTTTAATGCTATTGATCACATGCTTATTCACAGGGACGTAGTGAGGTTCAGGAGAGTACTGGATGGTATCTCCATACTCTTCACCCGCCTTTACTACTGCCAGCAGGTTGCCGGTAGTTGTGCCCACCAGCTGTTCTTTCACGATATCACAATGGACTTGAAGATAATGAAAGTTAAGGCTGGGTGGACGTTGTGCGTAGAATTTCTTTGTCCTCAGGGCATCTCTGCCATCCTCTACAGTGAATTTCTGAGAGTCAAAGCCAAGCATGCGTACAATGGTAGGAGCAAATTGAATAAACCCGAAGTTGGGTCTTTCAAGGTGTTCTGGATTTTCGTATAAGTCTAGGTAGACTCGATCCTTTTCCTGATCATAGACGAAACGTATAGGAGGTGATTCCTGACGTTCATTTAGAATTGACTGAATGGTAAGGTTGATGGTGTTTATCAGATCGTGAAGGTTATAGTATCTCCGCCTGGGTATATTACTAACTGCTCTCTCGTCTGCCTCAAATAGGACTATGATGAATGTGTCTGCATTAGAATTAATGGCTTTCCAAGTGTGAGGATAGATAAAGTCAACCATTGCAACGGACCACCTGCCATGTAGATGCAGAGGGTGAGCTAGCTGGTTCTCAAAGGTTCCGTCCTTTCCGGTCACATACAGGTAGAAACTCATCTTCGCTTTCGGAAGTGTAACTTAGCAAAGACCTTTCCGTATTCAAAGTCTACCGCCATACCGTGATCATCCTTTATATGTATTTCAATACTATCAAACTCCTTTCTTAGCACTGGTATATAGTGTGGATTATTGTATATTCGATCAACAGTATCATTATGTTTTCCCTCGATACTGACAACACGAATGATGGGAGCAATGGTGTTTCCTATCATTTGCGGTGCCACCACGTCGCAGTATATGAAGAGGGAATATAGTCCGCCTCTCAGGTCTGGTGCATTAGCGGCCACTGCGTATCTAGGTGGTGAAACTGTCTTTTCCTTTGGAACGACCTTTGTGTCAGAGTATCCTAGCATATACTTTAGCTGTTTACTAAAGTGTAACGCCTTAAAGTCTGGTGCTTCATCTAGCGTAGTAGGTTTAAGTCCGACACGTCTATGAAGTTCATCATAGGCCAACTCACAATTGATCTTCTTTGTTAGCTCAAGGGTATAGTTAATGGCATCGCAGAGTTGAAATATTGATTCATAGTTGTTTAGTGGAATGTGATTATGGAAGGTCTTCTTACCAACTGTCACTCCAAGCTTTGCGTCATCCTTGTTTCCTACATTGAACCAGGTGACAGGATATCCGAGCTCTACAAGTGCCACCTCCCATTCGCCTTCGAGGTCAACACGATGAGGAAGTTTTACTCGGAAATTGTGCAGTTTGTTTGTTGGATAGTCTGCTGTATTACTGGGTAGGTATAGGTAAAAATCCATTGTCTTCTGTTATCCAACTGTTGAACTTGTCAGGGTATCCAAGCCACTTAACAAAATACTCCTTTCGACCTTTTCGACGCCTGGTTTTTATAACTTTTTCTACCCAATAGGTGTCTGGTTCGTCAACCTTTTGTACCTCAGGCTGGTAGAAACCACCAATCACCTCTTCGCCACCATAGTCTTCCAGGAGGTACATGGGTGGGTCACCTGTCCTGACACTTCTGATACGGAACAACTCTTCTGACCAATTAGGGAGGTATCCTTTGTCAAAGAGACCCTTTGTTTTGCTAATTCGGACCATATCTCCCTTCTTCAATTTATTTTCACTTGGCTGACTCTGGGTTGTTTTCTGGGATGCACGTCTGAGTGCCCTGTTAACCTCTTCCATATTTTCAGGTTTCGATGCCTCCACTGGCGTCATACGAATACTCCTGTGGCGAGCATTATTGTAGCCTTCCACGAGTTGAGGAAGGTCGTCAATGTACCTGTACGATCTTGTCTTTGTAAAGTATTTCCATATCTTTGTCTTGATGGTTCGATTGAAACGCTCAACGAGGCTACACTTGATCACTGGATTATTGCATGTATAAAAGTTGATGTGGTTCGCCTTGAGGAGTGACTGGAAATCTTTGTTCAAAAATTCTTTGCCTCTGTCTGACTGTAGGTGTTGTGGTCGTCTGCCATCTGCCAGTATTTTACGAAAAGCTCTAGTCATCTCTTGACCACCCTTGCTTTTAACTGGGATCACCCATGCGTACTTGGAGAAGACGTCAATACAGTTGAATAGGTACTTGTAGCCATCATTCTTGTCTGCTATAGCTACCATATCTGCCAGGTCTATTTGCCATAGGTCGTCGATACCGGCCACCTGATACCTCCTCGTTTGGAATCTGTGTCTAACTGGTTTATGGATGCTGTAAGTGTACTGTTTCTCCAACCAATCAGTGACTTTGGACCTCGAGATTCCATGTCTTTTTGCCTCCTGATACACCCGATTAATACCGCCAAATGCTGCAGGACTTTGCGGATCATAGTAAATCTTCTCTAAGGTGGTGTTATCAGTATTCTCTAGTGCCGCTTCCATTTGAGTTTTCTTAGGGCTGACCTAATTCCTTGCCCTGTCTGTATATTTATGTACCGTGGGTTTCCGATAAGTTCTTGAGGTACGTTGCTGTCTCTTAGTGCCTTTGCCAATGTTTGCCACCCTGTTGCCGGTGGTTGACTGGGTCTGTTACGAATGAAGTCGTGAATCAGATCATATATTCTAGATCCAACTGCTGGCTGACCCTGATACTCTATTTCACCTCGACTGTTAATCTTGAGACCTGGTATACTCATGATATGTTCAATCAGATGTCTACCTTTCTGTTGCAGTGTTGGGGGTAAGGTAGATACAATGTCTGGCATAGCATGGGACTTGAGGGTCATCTCCGTTGGTCTATCTCGTAGTATTCGACGCCTGTAGTCTGCCTGTTTAAACAATTTACTCTTGATATCTGCTGGTAGTTTAGACTTGAGAACATTGCTTGCATCCTTCTCCAACACCCTTGTGTGCTCATCAAAGTAGTCAGGCTTAACTAGTATTGAGTATTCCATCGTTGCTTTGCTCACCAGTGTCAGTTTTTATTATCTTATGAGATTCCCGAGCAGTCCACTGACGATACCTACAATAGGTCCCAGGAGAGCTGGTAAAAATCCTCCGTGCTGAATGATTAGTTTCTTCTTCTTCTTAAGACTGACTCGTTTCTTTCGTAGTGCTCTTAGGGCGTGTTTATATCTTGCTAATCTCTTCTTGTCTTTCTGGGATATCTTTACGTTGCCAGAGAGGATATTTTCTGCACAGTCACAAATAGCTTTAATGAGGTCGGAACTTCCATGAAGAACAATTGCCTCTCTTTGCTTACGACTTTTGCAACGACACAATAGTCGCAGTGTATCGATATTTCTTTCAAAACGATCCATGATTATTCTTTCTTGATATTGTCAGTTTTTATGGAATATACATCGGTGTAAGGATCATCAGGGAAAATATGCCCTCTGAGGCGGAGTTTTTCTGGTGTGTTCTGGTCTAGGTCTATCAGTAGGTATCCATGCGGTCGACTAGTGGCATGCTCAAAAGCTTCCATAAATCCTTTCACTCTACCTGGATACATTTGCCTTGCCAAGTTCATCGGGGTAAGTTTATCGGCTGGATTCTTCATGAGGACAATATACTGACTATTTATCCTATTAGTCCGCTGCCTATCGTAGAATATGTCTTGAGTGATATTGATGACACTGCAGGACCAATGGTGACAACCTCGAGTGAACAGTTGAACAAGGTTAGGTTGCTGCTTAATTTCGCTCATTAGATCATCAAGTACTACCAACTTTGCGCCAGGGGTTTTCAATTTCTCTAGATCCGGTAGGCCTTTGACAAATTCTACCTGGGGAAGTCTATCATATGCATCTTGCCACTCAGTATAACACCAAATAATCTTTTCAGGTGGTTCTGATATCATTTCATCTGCATGTTCCACCAGTCGTGACACAAAGGTGGTCTTTCCTGCCTTTGTTGGAGCCGCCACGATACACGTGAACGGATGCTGAAACTTTGGTGTCCTAACTCTCTCCATACTTACTATGAAAACACCAACGCTGTTTATATGACTTTATTGTAGTGCAAAACACAATACAACATTACATACACATTAGTCACGGTCATATTTCTTCATACAGTGCAAAACACAATACAATATATACATACACAATAGTCACTATAGTGTCAAATTTCTCGACTCTTCGTTATCTGTCTTCATATCATTGTTCGTGATATTTGTATCATCATCATTTCGTAGTATCCATCATATCTTCATCATCAAGAATAAGTTCTTCGACTACTTCATCTTCATTGATCAGTTGCTTCATATCGACATGTAGAATTCGTCGCCATCCAATGCCAGGAATAGATATGATTATCTTTTGCCTCGGATATCGTCTGCATTTATTCTTGTGATAGCGGCTGAGGCGGATCAGGCTCTGGAGTGCCTTATAGATACCCATGGTGCAATATATGGAATAGTGGTATTTACACCAGTATCGTAGGCCTACTTATTGACTATAGAGTTGGTATATCTGGTCTGCTGTAAAACTGACAGGACCAACAAAGCCACAAAGGACACGCTTATCTTGATCCAGGCAAAGAGTTGTCTCGTTATATGTGGATGTGTAGGGACACGGTATCGACCCGTTAATATAGACAGGGCACTGGAAGTTTAGACAGTTGTAGATGAATTGGCGAATCTCGTGAAAGCTATCAAGTGATACAAGGTGCTCGGTCCAACCATTATGAATAAAGATGGCATTGTCTATCGTAACGGAGTCCTTCAGTGGTGGTAGTTTACACTGGGTATGCTGTGACAACAAAATCGCTAATACAATCGTAGACAATAAAAATTTTATGAGAAGGCTTGTGATTATACAGGGAACTCCTTTGACCAATTGGAGTTTCGTATAGTTTAAAAAGGAATGCCCTTCTTGGGAATTTGCACCAGTAGCCATAGTCAGGATCTTGTACGGCGCACTTTAACAGTACCTCTATTCGCTTCTTATTACCATAGAACTTAGATGCCGTCTTTGTATTAGCCCTACTACCATGCTTTTTATAGACGTGGGGTGATACCTTAGTGTTCCACATTAATAAGTGAGGGTGAGGATACCAAGGGAGTAACTATGATTGTTAATGTTGTTCTCAGTGGACGCTTTGACAGGGAACTTCACTTAACGAACATTCCTAACATTAGACTCTATCGTGGATTTATTGGCGGTAGTCTGAAACACGAAGAGGCAACTTTCCAATTATTCACTAGTGGTAGTTTCGTTTGCCTCGGATGTAAATCAATCGAACGAGCTAATCAGTGTATTCGTCAACTAGCAGGCGCTCTTAATGTCGGTATTCTTCGCGAAGGCGAAGTGGTGAACCTGGTGGGATCCTTCTCAGTTGGCAGGTATATAGACCTAAGGAATTTATATGAATGTATCAGGCATACCCATCAAGTTTGCTATGAACCGGAGCTATTTAATGGTCTCACGTGTAAGATTGCCGGGGTTACTGCACTCATTTTCCACACTGGCAAGGTCATATTAACTGGTGCTCGGAGTGAGTCTGCCCTATCAGATGCAAGGTCTTTAGTTAATAAGAAGGTGATAAGGTTTAAACTTCATTAGTGCATCATGTCTGCCCGAAGCCTGTTGAACGAACTGTTACAAAAGGCCCTGCGACAAAGCCCGCCTATTCGTATTGAGATTACCGGTCATTATATTGCCGTCATGATTATAGGCAGTAAGTCCTGGACAAGCTCACAATGTCCTGACCCACGTACTGCCATTGAGGAGGTGTCTCGTAAAGCCTACGGTACGTTATGTCACGGCGACGAACATCTGATCAGACGTGAATGCGGATTACCACCAAGACCTCATATCTACGAAATTGATGCAGTCAGGGATAAGATGAGGGACCTACGTGAGTACAAAAGATATCGCAGAAGTATTCAACCCATCTACAATATGCTAGACAGGCTAGAAGCAGAAATGCTCAAAAATCCGTTTTTTCATGGCTAACTGTCTACCTACCAACCAATGTTATCCGTAACATTTCGTTTACTGTATGCAACATTTTACAGTGTTATGCAATACAATACTGTTATTCAATAATAATGGTTAACAGTGTTATGCAATAATAATAGTAATAATAATAGTCAATGGTTTACTGTACATGAGTAATGCCATATGAGTCAATAATAGTAATAATAATAGTCAATGGTGCTATGCAATTGTTAGTGTTCTTTGCAGTCCTGATGATTCCACGGAGATACGAACCATTCCGGCACATTCCACTGTTTCACCATAGAATTTCCAATCCACTCGATGAATACGACGGCACGGTTGTCGCATCCCAAGGGTCCAAGGGCCATCGCTGCGTCCAGTCTCGCTGCTTGTACCGTAGGGAAGGTGTCCTGGCTTTCTCTTAGCAAATATTTGCTCTTTGTGTAAATCTTCCACGTGACCCCTTTCTCCTTGGTTCCTCCTTCGAATAGTTTGGCCAAGTTGTACTGCTTCGACTTCACCAAGGCTTCGTGTAGAAGGGGCACGATATCTTTGCTCCGCTTCAGTCGCAGTAGGAGATCAAACACTCCATCGTATCTTGTTTCGGACTTGATGATATCTCGATAATCCGGGGTTATGCGCCGATGTTCAACCATGTAGTCTGCCACGGGCGCTGGATCCATTTCATCACAAAGAATAACCAAATTATCAATTATTTTCTCCACAGATGGTGAACCTGAAACAAATAATGCTAATCTAAAAACTACGGAATGTTCAAAACATACAACTGCTAAAAAATGTGACGATCAAAATTTGAATGACTAAAAATACAACTACTAAAATGCAATCATTAAAATACAACTTTTAAAAATGCTACAATTAAAATCTTACCGGAATTCATTGTCGTGGTGATGTAAAGTATGGTGAAAGTCAATGTCAGTAGGGTTAATAAACCTGCCAAACTTGCAATATATGTCTAAACTTTGCAGCATTCTTGTGCTAGGTTTCATAAAATACCTTGCATACCTCTATCTTGCATACCCTTGTTCATTAATTATTGAGCATATGTTGTATTGTCCTTTTCTTTTAACCTTTAGCCTATTCCCAATTTTCACGTAATTGTTGTCGTATTCATTACACACAGATTTTTCGAGTCACCTTTAATTATTATTAACTAATTAGTTAACCTATAATTATCAACAGGTGACAGAAGTTAGTTCATTATTACTTTATTACACAGGCACCATAATTAACCCAATAGGTGTCAACAATCTTACGCAATTAGAGACATAAAATTTTCATTTTCAGCCAATTGTTATAGTTGACTTTAGTAAATTATTACTAACTAATTAGTTAACTACTAAACAAAATTAGTTGACCGAAGTTAGTTCAACACATGCTCTTTACGTAGACACAAAGATTAAAGTGATAAGTATTGCCAATATTACGTAATTGGAGACATAAAATTATAATCACCCATTTTCAGCCAATTTTCATAGTCAGCTTTAACAAATTATTACTAACTAATTAGTCAACCAATAATTACCACCAGGTGACCGAAGTTGGTTCAACACATGCTCTTTAAGCTGACACCAAAATTAGTGTGATAAGTATTGCCAATATTACGTTATCGCTGTCATAAAATTTTCATTTTCAATTCTTGTTTACGTATTTAATTTCAATGAGACAGGTGCAATCAAACTAGATAAGGTGAATTGGTAAGCTTTGGGAGACAGGTTAAAGTCCTCAGTATGCTATTCCTATGAGCCTGCTAGAAGAGAGAAATTTTTGAAGCAAGCAGGCTGCTAGCAGGGAGAAAGACTTTTGACAGCTTTGAGTCCTCAGTATGTTATTCCTATGAGCCTACCAGAAGGCAGCTAGTAGGGAGAAAGACTTTTGACAGGTTTGAGTCCTCAGTGTGTTGAAGATATGAGCCTGCTAGAAGGCAAGGAAGAGAAAAATTTTTAAAGCAAGCAGGCTGCTAACAGGGAGAAAGACTTTTGACAGCTTTGAGTCCTCAGTGTGTTATTCATATGAGCCTACTAGAAGGCAAGGAAGAGAAAAAATTTTAAAGCAAGCAGGCAGCTAATAGGGAGAAAGACTTTTGACAGGTTTGAGTCCTCAGTGTGTTATTCCTATGAGCCTGCAGAAAGGCTGCTAATAGGGAGAGAAAGACTTTTGACAGGTTTGAGTCCTCAGTATGCTATTCCTATGAGCCCGCTAGTAGGGAGAGAAAAACTTTTAAAGCAAGTAGGCAGCTAATAGGGAGAAAGACTTTTGACAGCTTTGAGTCCTCAGTGTGTTATTCATATGAGCCTTCGAAAAGGCAAGGAAGAGAAAAATTTTTAAATCAAGCAGGCAGCTAATAGGGAGAAAGACTTTTGACAGCTTTGAGTCCTCAGTATGCTATTCCTATGAGCCCGCTAGAAGGCTGCTAGTAGGGAGAAAGAATTTTGACAGGTTTGAGTCCTCAGTATGCTATTCCTATGAGCCTGCTAAAAGGCAGCTAACAGGAGACTCATGTCATCTGAAGTACCTAACTACAAATTTTGGATTCCTTAAGTGTTTATTTTCTTCCTTCCATTTCAAGGTTAGTATAAAGGTCCAGATGGCATATAGAAGAATAAAGGCAAGGAAAATTTAGTTATTTAAGGAAAATGGAAAAAATTTGTAGAAATATAGTTGGCCTTTACAACTCTGAAGCAAATAGGTAGCAGAAGCGTCATTGACAAACAGTCAGGTAAATAAAAGTTTGAAAATGTTACTTAATTAAATTTACGTACTTAATTAGACAGTTAATTAACAAACACTACTTAGACAGGTAAACAAACTATAGTCTAGCAAACTTAAAGTTAAATACGTAGGTAAAGTTATATACAATATAGTCCAATAACACTGTGTTAAAAATTTAGTACAATGTTACAAAGCTAGTCCAAGCTAAAGGCAAAATTGGCCAATAATGACCTTGAGAACATCTGCCTGCATGATTAATGACCTTACCTGTATGATTAATTAGCTCCCATTTGACTCCAGCACACCTGTACAAAGTGCGGTCATTTGTCCTCTCCTATACTACGGACCGCATTTTTCGGTGAAAAGATAAAAAATTTCTGGTTTTTGCCACTATTCTCTTTGTACGTTGTCGATACACCGGATTGGTTGTTATGGCTGAAAGAGGACACCGAAATGAACATTTTTGTTTTTACAACCTTTGAGCTAACTCCAGTGGTTAAGTCAATTTCAGCAAAAAACTATTTTTAGGTAAAAAATGGCCATTTTCGAGGAAATCAGTTTTTCAAAATTACTGCCAAATCTTACGGACAATTTTGATCCATTTATACCCAATCGAAACACACTCGAATTGCACAATCTATCAATGCTTATTAGCTGGAGTTCATAGTTTTGAGCAGGAGATTTGGCCGAAAAACCGTATTTACAAAGCCGATTCTACAGTTTTGAGAAAAGTTTTGCTATTTTTTTGCTAATTCTGGTAGTTTCGTAAACTCATTTGAATTTCCTGATTATAAGCTTTAAAACGATGTATAAAACTTTTTCCAACTCCCAAAATTGCGAAGTTTAGCGTTTTAAAAAAATCACCATAACGCACTGCACAAAAGGATAGCAGAACTTTAAATTGTAAGGAATCCAAAAATACACTCAAGAGCAAAGTATGTCTTGGTGAGAGGATTCGAATGACTGTAAGTTGGCGGGTAGGGTGGCCACAGTGGAAGTTATGGCGGATTTATCCAATTTCTCTAAAACGCAAATGTTCACGCCGCGACTTTTCTAAAATGTTTTATAGGCTAGACGATGTAACTGTAGCAAATTTGAATAAATTTCAACGACAATTGCGCTTTTAAAGCCAAAAAACCCACGAACCCGAACCAGCACCTTATTGTAATTATTATGAAAAAATATGTTCATTATTTCCTTTTCCCAGCAAACATCAAGTACGAAATATAGTATCACACCGACGCCTGCAGGGAGCAGGCTATAGTATTAAAGCGATTTTAAAAGAAATGGGGTCAGCAACACAATAAAGTATAACAATGGAAAACTAAAAATAGCCAACATAAAAACGATTATATAA
This sequence comes from Trissonchulus latispiculum, assembly GCA_030248195.1. NCBI lineage: Eukaryota > Metazoa > Nematoda > Enoplea > Enoplida > Ironidae > Trissonchulus > Trissonchulus latispiculum. The sequence continues at coordinate 65,645 of JASAND010023828.1, forward strand.
AGCTAAGGTTGAATTTTAACGCTATTTATAAAAAAACGGGTGACGAAAATTTTGTCCACATTTGTCCACGTGGACAAACCTTCTGTCCATGTCCACTGGACCCGCGGGTACCCGCGTCCACCTTCCAACTCTGTGGTGTAATGTAAAAATTGGTACAAGTTTCCAAATTTTGCCTCATTTGCCGGATCGGCGATCCGGAAAAATTAAGCCGATCCGATCCGGCCGATCCTATCCGAAAATTTGTCGATCCGATCCGATGCGATCCGACCCCGGATCCGTCGATCCGGTCCGATCCGTCGATCCGATCCACATCACTACTTTTGATCATGTTAAGAAACAGACTATCTAAAAACAACTACACCAGTATATATCCTAGCTCTAAGTTTAAAGATAAAGACCAGCCGAGTTTATTACTATAAACAGAACAACGCAACAGTATAGGACGATTATAACTTCACAAAAACACACGCACATCACTAAAGACCAATTATAATGGATAACCTGCTCGCAGAAACACACGCACAAGTATGACATCAAATAAAACACCGACTTCCATTATACATACACAATAGCGGCCAAATAGTGTCAGAAGACAAAATGTAGCAATCAAATTAAGGAGAACTGCCAAAATTGCATCAAAATGCAAGTGTTAAGTCAAAAAATAATTTGGATAAAAGATACTAATTCTAAATTTCTGTAACAAACACCAATTAAAATTTTTAACTTGGATCAAAAGGCGACCGCAATCATTTGAAGTATCGAATTCCGGAACTATTTTCAAATTTCTGACTTCACCCACAACTAACTAATGCTCCTACCACCCCCCCCTAGTCATCTTCTCAAAAATATCGAAACCGTCAAACTTTCCTGAGTCTTGACAGAACCAAGATCACTTGACCTAGTCAGGGCAAATCTTGTTCATTTTCGATAAATTCTGATCGGATAAGCATAAAAGCCGGCACAGTTGATGACAAAAACAACAATAGCAAGATGTAACAAAATTAACAGAATAAATAAAAAAGCCCCAAATGCCTGCGGCACATAACGAAAAGTCTGCCCCAAAACACCACATCCTGTATAAAGCAAAGCACTAAGGTAGCAAGTCCAAGCCAACGCACGCAAATACTACGAAATGCGAAAAGCAACATCTAAACACATTCATTAACATTATTGGATAACATATCCCAAAGGACGCTAAATTCTCTCTCTCTCTCGAATCTTCAATCTCTAAAATACAAGCGTAGCAGATTTCAAGTAAATACTAAGCAATCTTATCTTACACTGATTTAGTCTAGCTTTTCTGTTTAACATCTAAACATAGCGAAAATACAGTTGTGTACCGACATTATTCCAAACTTACTAATTTTTACACCGAAAATCGAGAACTACCAATTTACCCTTCCATAAACCCAAAAAGCCAAATAGGACTGACATAAACGACCAGTTAAATAAACATTAATAAAAGCATTGGTACAGAAAAATACTATATAAATGTATATAGTTTAATAAGCTTAAAAAAGCTATGTATAGTACAATGCACATTGCTGGTGGCTGACACGAGAATACAACACGGAAATACAATATACTAGTAGAACGTATAGGTACTCATGTAACGCAATAACGTAAACTACAACCGACACACTTTACATCATATCTTGGCCAGAAGCATCCATATAGTTCATAATACTTTTGCAGTCAGGAGTTTTGACTGAACTAGAAACTTTGTAGGCATAAGAGCACCTCATCCCTTGAAAAACCATTTGAAACAGCGAGCGTATGTAGACTAAACATTCCCGTAAAAGTGTGAAAGGTTGAAATCAGGATCTGAAAGATGTGAAGAAAAGTGTCTAGGGCGGGGATCGAACCACCGAGCTTTGGTTTAGAAGTAGAACGGACAAGATGTCACACCAAACATCCCTCCAAATTAAACTAATAAGAAGTAAGATTCACACAAGTCCTAAAAAACATAGCAGGCAGGCAAAACCATACTGCAAACTAGCAATTATAAATATACTACAAATTACACAACTACGTACTAAATATATATACGCAATAATGACTTACGTACGTAACATAACGAAGACCTGAGACTTGAAACATGTTTGTACACCACAATAAACGACTTGTAACTTGCAGACAAGACAATAGCAAATAATAAAAATTATAATCTTACATCAAATCATGTATGCAGCCCCACTTTTCAAGCTTTTGAAATATTTGAAAGCAAACTTTTGGGACCGAAAAGTTGCCAATAGAATGTTATAAGCTACCACTTCACAAAAAGGTAATTTTTCACAAACGTTAAAAAACTGATTTAAAACCAACATGGTACAAACCTTCTTCCAACAAAATAAACTTATTTACAACGTTGAACGGTACACAGACAGACTATACGTATTTACAGTAAAGCAGTTTTAAGTATAAACGCTACACAGCAAGCCAGCGAAAAAGGTACACAAGTGTACAAGTGTATAATACAAGTTAGTTACATAGCTCAGTTTGCAGACACCACATCGACATAATTGACTCAGCAAATTTAAGCTAAACAATGCATAGCTAAATAAATTTTGGATTCAAACAAAAGAAGAAAATATTCAGATCTGAGACCTTAAAAAATTCCGACCTAGGCCCCTTCTTAATAGTAGATTAAAAAAACTAGAAAAAACTTACAAACCAAGAAACTTCAGAACGGTATAAGAATCGCCCAAGTATGCATGTCGGTAAGAATAAGCAGGATGCATAAACAAGAACAACAACAACAACAAAACCCAACGGACAACGAATAGAAATAACAATGACAATAATTAAAATGGAGACCGGGGGATAAGGTGTGGGGGAGTTTAAAGTTAAATAGATCGGCCCAAAAAAGTCTAAATTCTTAAATCAACAATCCAACATCCGCAGCAAGAACCAAAATGCCACAAAATGACTAAACCACTGACTCAGTGAGAGAGGCACTGAGAGAACCCAAAACCAAGGTTTAAACGTCAAATGGGGATGTGATAGTAGTAAATAAATAGCAGTCCAACTACCGACGACCAAACCGCCACTTTCCGCCAGGGGGTGCCGAGGGTGGAGTATCACGGGGCGAGGGCTGGGTGGGGGTAGCCGTCCCGGAGCCAGGGCCGGGTCCTGGGGGTGGGGGTCCGGTGGGTGCTTGGGGGTGGGGCCCTCCATAGGCCATCATCATTCGAACATAGTCCGGACCATCTCGTCCGCTTCCCCCCACCGACGAGGAGCTCGGAGGACAGGGATCTGTGGGGTCAGAGCTGCCGGAAGGTGCCTGGACCGATAGGAGCGGGGTACCTGAGGGTGAGGTGCCAGCCCCAGCGCTGGGGCCTTGGTGACGGCTCGCTTCCACCATACGACCCATAAACTGTCCCATCATTTGCAGCATCTGAAGCAAACAATTCATACAACAGTTATGCTGGAATTTTTATTTTTTAATAATATGCTTTATTTTAACTTATTTTTTACTATTCATTTATTATTTATTTCCCCCACTCACCCTAAAGGTGCACAGAAAATGCAAATTTTTAGGATTTTGGGTCAAAATTTTCAAAATTTAGCCTTTTTTGGTACTGAAACTTCTGTTTTGAGCACTTTTAAGCTTAGTTATAGCAGTATATAAGGAAAACAGTCTAATTATCCTGTATTTTCAACATTTTAGCCCATTTTATTCTCCCCCCCCCCGCCCACTAGTGGGGATGGGGCGCCCCCTAAAGATTCAGAAAAACACTGGAAAAGAAAAAATAAAAGAAAAGAAAAAATTGCCAGTTCCCTCAAACTCAAAGCATAATTTGTGCACATTCTAATTTATGATAAAAGGGGAAATGAGCACCGGAAACAAGGGTTTTTCCACAGCCTACCGGAAAAACTCTCGAGTTTTTCCTGATAAGAGCTGAAAAATATGGTGAAAAAAATTAGCAGCGGTAAAATTGGAAAATTTTCGGAAATTTTTGAACAATATATATATATATATAATTAGCAAAAAATTAGGAAAATTCAATTAACCACCATGCTACACCAGTTCTGTATCTGACCCACCTGACCCATTTGCTGCTGGAGATGTGCCGCATTCATGACCATCGATCTATCCCCACCACCTTCGTCCCCCGCAGCAGTAGAGGGTTCCTCGGTCACAGCTGCCCCCCGCTGAGTAACAGGGGGCAGACGTGGGGTGCCCCCGGACCCGGAAGACACCTTCCCGGCCAAGGGGACAGGAACTCCACCCGATATGGTGACAGGAATAGGAGCCAGGTAGCTGGAGGGACTTGCCCGCTCACCCCCAACACCAAGACCTGCATTGTTAGGCATAGTTCCTAGAAGCAAAAAAGTGACAGTCTACATACACCGCGCAAGCAACACTTCTTAATATAGATATATACCGGGTATTATCTGGTTAGAATGGTTTCGTTGCAGTGAATTAACTCACTAACCTTTACACCACAGCGTTGACACAGAAACAATGAGGTCTTAACTACTGACTGCAACTAAAGATTGTGATAGTACAACAGCCCATATTATTTTACAACATAATCTACAACAATGTTGCTTGATATCCCTTACCAAACTCCAAAAACAAACGAATTCGGAAATAAGCAAATCCGGAAATCCGGAAATTACCATAACTGTTTGCGGAACTAGTGGCAGTAGAGGCACCGATAGCTGAGGAAACGGAGGGAGGGGGAGGAAGCAAGCAAGAGGAAGTCGGACCCAGAGGACCACCCCTATCCAAATCCAAACTATGCAGAAAACTTGGAGGCGGTAACATCCCTAGAATAACCACCAAAAATAATAATACAGGGCCTACACGTATAGGCATCAAAAATGTAAAAAATGTACATGTGTACCTGAGTAAGGTACTGGGCTTTTTCTCGGCGAAAAAAGTGGGGATGTGGAAGCAGGGTATTTTTTAGGGATTTTTTTTCGGGGGGGGGGGGCTTACCGGGGGGGGTCCCCCCCCCCGGCCCGGGGGGGGGGAAGAAATTTTCGGGGGGGGGGGGAAGATTTTTTTGCAAAAATGAGCCAAAAAATGGTATTTTTTGGCGTATTTCGCATGGTGAAACGCAAAAAGTTCTCAAAAATGCCAGGATTTAAGCTAAAAATAGCTATTTTTACGAAAAAATCTCCGGCGAAGCCGGAAAATTTTTGAAAATTGGCCTATTTTTGGCAAAAATTTGGGCCTCCAAAAAATCCCGGGGGGGGAAGCAAAAATCCCGGGCGGGGGCGATTTCGGGGGGGGGAAGGGGGGGGGGGGGGGGGGGGGAGGTCAATTTCGGGGGCCCCCCCCCCCCCCCCCCGGAAAAAATACCCTGGGAAGTGGGGGAGGGGAACCCAAAAGTGGGGGGGGGATCCAGAGTGGTCTAAAATTGGCAAAAATGCAGTAAAATAGCCTGTTTTCTGCTTATACTGCTATAACAATGCTTAAAAGTGCTCAAAAATCCAGTTTGAGTACCAAAGTAGATGATTTTTGACCAAAAAATTCCTGCGAAGCCGGAATAGTTTTGTAAATTTTGACCAAAAATCCTAAAAATTTGCCAGGGGCCGAGTGGGGGGGGGGAAGGGGTCGAGTGGGGGGAAAGTGGGGGACGCCCGCCCGCCACCCCCCCCCCCACTAAAAAAGCCCAGAGGTATGTAGTATAAAGATTGCATCCAGAATGTATACAGATTTATCAGTTTAGTAGCAGAATATTAGAGCAAGGAACTGAAATGAAAAACATTTCGAGATCAAATCAAAATCACAGTCCAAAAACTGAGAAATTGAAACAACAACGTATCTAAATAAGTGTCAAAATTCCTAAACCTCCCAGCATAATATTCACATCTTAGGAAAAAGCTATACCAAATTTTGCTGCACGTCCATACCTGAGGGCATAGCAACGGCGGCAGCAGCGGCGGCATTTAGATCATCCGAAGTGTCCACTCCAAACTCCATTCGAAGTCGATCCGCCAAGGGAATACGTTCGTCTTCCTCCTGCAAAAAACAAGACAAAATAGAAACACAAAAAGAGTAGATAAAAATCCAAAGCTAAAAATAGAACAACACAAAGAAGAATTGAAAAGCTCAGCTCAACAGTAGTTGGTCTTAGGACAAAAACTGCCGAAAGTGGAGTAGCGCATCTTATTATATAACGAACAACTACAAAATCAAAAAACAACTGCCAGAAGCAGCAGCAACCGACAGTTGTTTTTTTGATTTTTTTAGTTGTTCGTTATATATAAGATGCGCTACTCCACGTTTGGTAGTTGACGGAAAAATTGCAAATCGCCACTGCCAAAACTAAATCCAACCCCATGGCGTCATACCTCCGTTGAAATATCCTGAGCAGAGGCAGAAAGGTGTGGACCACCGGTAAAAGCGGGCGAAGTCTCATCCATTTCAGCATCCGCAGTCGTGGGTCCTCCCTCACCCGCCAGCCTAGTGAAAGATTTGGTATAGATTCGTCCCTTCAGATCATCAAGACTGCTCCCGGCAATGGTCCCGGCGGATCCAGACCGCCCGGTCGGCCCCGGCCCCAGCCCAGAGCGAACCCCGGCGCCGGAGCCCAGATCTGGGATAGGCGGTAGGCTGGGCAGGCGGGCTCGGGAGCTGCCCAGAGACACTGAAAACAATAAATAAAGTACGTACAGACAAACAAATTTAAAAAAGTTTCAAATGTCTTTTTAAATTAATAACAAAAAATTAGAAAACAGGAAATAGAAAACTATGAAACACTTTGGCTTTCGTGCTTGTCATGATTTGGAAAAACAATTTGGAAATTGAGTGCAACAATAGAGGACAGTATTAGATGTTGATGAACCAACCCAGTTTTACGAACAAATATATAGTCACTCTTTTCATGATCCTATTCCTTCATGAGGCAGGTGACAATAATCCCAAACAACGAAACATAAAATCTGAATCAATTTTTGGTTAGGAACAACTTCTACTTTTCTTGCAACTCCCAGAATTTCCAAGTCTGAAAATATCCTATCCAGCCGTGTCTTGTCTATCTCGAGCATTGGCCCATAACCTAGCCTCACATCACATAGGTACTTAAAGTACATATATCATAAAATAGCCTACCGCCTTGCTTCACATCCGGTATAAAGGAAGCCGGTATACCCGATAGGGTGTTGGCCGTCGGCGCGGGGGCAGGGGGCAGTTTAGTAGCAGAGGAGGTCGTCTGAGAGGACCCAGATTGGGGGGCGGTTGAGGCGGGGGGCAAGGGCTGGGGCATGGAATTAAGCACATCCTCCAGTAAAGAGGCAGCACTGACTTCTCCAACAGCAGCAGCAGCACTACCGGTGCGAGTATCAACGTCGAGATCAGAGCGCTTACGCAGACGATATTCGCTGAGTGAAACCTAGAAAACAGAGGAGAGGAAAAGAAATTGGAAAATTGAAAAATTAAGGAACCCAAGGGGGGCAGTTTCTATAAAGATAAGTGAAAGAAACCCCCCCCCCTTTGGGAACGTCTAAAAACATAGCAAAACCGTTAAACTGTACGCTATGAATTCCAGTTGCAATAATTCACAAGCATGGTGTTCTGCTTTGTCGCAAGACAATTTTGAGTTAAAATTTTTTGACCCTGCCTTTTGCAGTGTAGACTTCTGCATTACTACAATAAAGGTTAGACGAGGATATCAACTAAAAAACTAGCACACAGTAGTTGACCTGTGGTGGTACACAAACCTTCTTCTTTGATATCGGCTCAGTTAGACTGATCATGCCTCCGGCAGCCGCCAGGGTAGCCAGGGGCGAAGCCCCGTCCCCGAGCCCCTGACCTCCCAGCATCGACGTGGGGGGTCCCACCCCCACCCCCAGGCCCGAATCTAGGTCCTCCATATCCATTTCCTCCGACCGGTCTCGGGCCACCATATAGAGAGCTTCCAGGGCAGAGCCAAACAGAGAGGGTCGGGGCACCCCCGGGTAGGAGCCCCCTGGGGGCAGGGCTGGGGGTAGGGCAGAGTCACCAGAAACGGCCGGCTGAATTAGACCGAGGGGGGGGGGGGGGGTTGGGGGGGGGGGGGGGGGGGGGGGAAAAAAAAAATGGGAAGGTTTGTGGGGGGGGGGGTGGGAAAAAAAAGGGGGGGGAAAGAGTGGGGGGGGGGGGGGGGGGGGGGAAAAAGAAAAAAAAAAGAAGAAAATTTTTATTAAATAAGAAGGGGGGGAGGGGGGGGGGGGGGGGGGGGGGGGAGGGGGGGAAAAAAAAAAACAAACAAACAATATACAAGTAGGAAAAATGCTCCTTGCAGTCGCATGTAAAATGCAATATGAGCTATGATGGTCAACATTTAAATATGTCAAGGACAAGATTTAAAACGTCTAATATGAGCCAGCATCTAAATCGGTAAAGGACAAGCTGTAACTGGCTAATATGAGCCGCCACGTTTCTCTTGGGCTCATATTGACGCTCGCTGCCGTGGTTTCAACGGCTTGACATCACGACGACCTCTTACCATCTTGCCTACAGACTCTTTACTTTTATTCCCAATCCCAAGTCTGAAAAAATCCTCACCGTCTTGCGTAATGTCATTAGCTTCATATAATGCTTGGTTATAGGTATCCTGTCTGAATCTAATTTCACTAGCTCAAACACCGTATTTAAGGTATATATGTGAACACTTTAAGCAGCTAAAGTTCTCCCCTTTAAAGCTGAATTAAGTGGCATATACATTTGGTATATACCAGTTTTCTAAATCATAGACACACACTGCAAACTAGATACAAATGCATAAAGCTCCAGTAAACCGGTATTCTTCAAGTCTCAGTAACGGCTTACTGTACAAAGCACTTATACAATAAAATACACAGCTGATGTGTAAAACTTTGATGTGTGCTTACCCACTTGACTTTAATAATTGTATCAAGACCAGACGTATGTCATGACAATTACGTGTACATGCGAATTTGAAAAGTGAAAAATAGTTAACTCAACTTAGTATCCTCGCGTCAATATGAGCCCAAGAGAAACGTGGCGGCTCATATTAGCCAGTTACAGCTTGTCCTTTACCGATTTAGATGCTGGCTCATATTAGACGTTTTAAATCTTGTCCTTGACATATTTAAATGTTGACCATCATAGCTCATATTGCATTTTACATGCGACTGCAAGGAGCATTTTTCCTACTTGTCCTTCTTCCAATTTTTGGGAGCGCTGCTCTTAGGCAGAAGTAGTCTGCAATTTATTACTCCCAGAAGATTCTCTATTTCAAACAATGACCACTGTCTTCGGGGGTTTGACCACTGGTCAATAGGCCACCTAGACCATAGTGACCAGTGGTCACTTCCGTCGGTTCTGAAAATATGCTCATTGAAACGAGCGTAGACAATTTACTATATATGCCCCCAACCAAAACCCCGAAAAACGCTGTTTTAGGGGGATTGACCACTGGTCAATAGGCCACCTAGACCATGGTGACCAGTGGTCACTTCCGTCGGTTCTGAAAATATGCTCATTGAAACGAGCGTAGTCGATTTACTCTATCTGCCCCCAACCGAAACCCCGAAAAACGCTGTTTTATGGGGTTTGACCACTGGTCAATAGGCCACCTAGACCATAGTGACCAGTGGTCACTTCCGTCGGGTCTGAAAATATGCTCATTGAAACTAGCGTAGTCGATTTACTATATATGCCCCCAACAAAAACCTCTAAAAACGCTGTTTTAGGGGGTTTGACCACTGGTCAATAGGCCACCAAGGCCATAGTGACCAGTGGTCACTTCCGTCGGTTCTGAAAATATGCTCATTGAAACGAGCGTAGTCGATTTACTATAAATGCCCCCAACCGAAACCCCGAAAAACGCTGTTTTATGGGGTTTGACCACTGGTCAATAGGCCACCTAGACCATAGTGACCAGTGGTCACTTCCGTCGGTTCTGAAAATATGCTCATTGAAACGAGCGTAGACGATTTACTATATATGCCCCCAACCAAAATCCCGAAAAACGCTGTTTTAGGGGGTTTGACCACTGGTCAATAGGCCACCTAGGCCATAGTGACCAGTGGTCACTTCCGTCGGGTCTGAAAATATGCTCATTGAAACTAGCGTAATCGATTTACTATATATGCCCCCAACCAAAACCTCTAAAACGCGTTTTAGGGGGTTTGACCACTGGTCAATAGGCCACCTAGACCATGGTGACCAGTGGTCACTTCCGTCGGTTCTGAAAATATGCTCATTGAAACGAGCGTAGACGATTTACTATATATGCCCCCAACCAAATCCCGAAAAACGCTGTTTTATGGGGTTTGACCACCGGTCAATAGGCCACCTAGGCCATAGTGACCAGTGGTCACTTCCGTCTGTTCTGAAAATATGCTCATTGAAACGAGCGTAGTCGATTTACTATATATGCCCCCCACCAAAATCCCGAAAAACGCTGTTTTAGGGGGTTTGACCACTGGTCAATAGGCCACCAAGGCCATAGTGACCAGTGGTCACTTCCGTCGGTTCTGAAAATATGCTCATTGAAACGAGCGTAGTAGATTTACTATAAATGCCCCCAACCGAAACCCCGAAAAACGCTGTTTTATGGGGTTTGACCACTGGTCAATAGGCCACCTAGACCATAGTGACCAGTGGTCACTTCCGTCGGTTCTGAAAATATGCTCATTGAAACGAGCGTAGACGATTTACTATATATGCCCCCAACCAAAATCCCGAAAAACGCTGTTTTAGGGGGTTTGACCACTGGTCAATAGGCCACCTAGACCATAGTGACCAGTGGTCACTTCCGTCGGTTCTGAAAATATGCTCATTGAAACGAGCGTAGTCGATTTACTATATATGCCCCCAACCAAAACCCCGAAAAACGCTGTTTTAGTGACTTTTCCAAACTTTGACCCTAACTTTGACCCTGGGCGAGGTGCCACGGGGCCATGCTGACCAGTGGTCACTTCGGGCGGTTTCGGCAGTATGCTCATCGTGTTCAGCGACCCCGATTTACTATATATGGGCACCACCAAATGGCCGAAAATAGCCGTTTTTACGGACTTTTCCCAACTTTGACCCTGGGCGAGGAACCACGGGCGCCATGGGGCCTGAGGGTCACATCCATCGGTTTTGGCAGTATGCTCATCGTTTTCAGCGACCCCGATTTACTATATATGCGCACCACCAAATGGCCAAAAAACGCTATTTTAGACGACTTTTTGACAATTTTCTGTGTTGGGACCTCGAAAAATTTCTAAGTCCAAACGTCGATTTTTCCATTTTTGACCATCTGTAAAAATCGACCCAGAGCGAAATTCGGAAATCAAACATAAACTTGATCTGGACCATAACCTAGATAATCAAAAATTAGTATAGAAAAATTTTTCCTATGGGCCGTTTGAAAAATCGGTGTGCGCAAAAATCGCCCTATAAAAGTGGTCGATACAGAGAAAAAAAACCCCACTTTTAAACTTGTATCAAAAAGTCGATTTTTTCAAAGTTCATTTTTTCCGGACAAGTTTGGTATCATTCGAAAGCTCTTGGCCTGGAGATTTCAAAAATGTAAACTTTAGCTCTCAACTCCCTACCGTTAATGAGTTATGGCTAATTAACAGTTTCCCTAATCCGCAAAGTGCCTTTATAGCTCATATTATGAGGGGCGCTCCGCGCACCCTCATGATATCAGCAGCTGAAAGTTCAAATCGTTGGAGAAAGGGGGGTGGGGGAAAGAGACGTGCTTTCGTTAGAGGTCATCTTTCGGACTCCAAATTTCTAATCACTTCCGAAAACCCCACCCCATATTTTCCCTTAAAAAATTTTTGAGGGTCTAAACCCCCCCCCTCCCCCCCGTTATTTGTCTCCGTCCCTTTTTGGGTGTTCACCCCCCCCGGCGGGGCCGGGGCGGCGGGGGGGGGCCCGGCCAACTCTGTCGGGCGGACCAAGGGGCCCCCCCGCGGGCCCGCGCCCCGGCACCGCCACCAGTCCCAGCTGCAGCGGCGGGAGGCCGCGGGGGACGGCGAGCGGCCAGCCGTTGAAAGCAAAACAACCCACCAAAACAACACAAACACAAAAAAACACAAAAACACACATACATATATATTAATACACAGTCTCTCTAGTAGCCGACAAACAGATCTGTCTAACTCCAAACCACCCATCCCCCCACATTACTATCCCACCACGCCCCGACCGCGAAAATAACTTCGGAGAGAGGAGGGCAGCCCACACCTCCCCACTTAAAACTTTCCCGAAACAACATGTTGTAAATAAACTTTTAGCAAAAACTTGTATTTAATATCTTTTTTTTTTGGTAAATTAGCGCGGGCGCATATTTCCACTTTAATATTCTTTGTCGCCCCTTTTTTTCTAATTTTTTTTTTTTTTTGGGTTTTCTTTTTGGGGGGCATGTCCCCCCCCCCCCCCCTCCCGGCGCGGGGCCCGGTTCCGACAATACTTCTTTTAAACTTTCTTTTGCAAAGAGAAAATTTTAGAACGATAGGTACCAATAAGAATATACACATAGGCCAATAAGAAACATAATATATTCTGTGCATAAAAAAACATCCTGGGGTAGCGATTACCATGCATAAACAAGCTACCCAAAATACTGAGGGTACAATAGATAACAAATATGAATCAACCCCTACGATGTGATACAGACACAGTCATACAGGTTAAGTGCATTCACTCGCTGACCACTCTGCCAGACTGATACTAGTATTCGGCGGGCGTCGTCAGTGGCGTACCGACATACTAGTTGCAGCTTTAGGTTTTTTGAGCCCCCTGATTGAAAAGAAATTGAAAAGCGTTTCTGCCCTGTGGTCCCATTCACACGTGTTGTTTAGTATTTACATGCAAACAAAAAACATAGACCCTGACCTCATTGCTGAGACAGGTATGAGTAAAGTAGAGAGTATTTCCAGGCAAGCCTGGTAAGTAGTACGCACAAGGCGTAATATATCTTGAAATAAGTCAAATAAATACCATACATTCTTAATTAATTAGTAAATAATGTGTTCTTACGTTATTTTCATCAGTAAGTTGGAATTTTTCTTTGATCCATGTTTGCTGTTTAAGTGTTTTGTCTAAGCTGCGTAAGAACATCTTCTTTGAATGTCCTCTATTCAGACAAGTTTCAAATAGATCTTTATAGTTTTTTCTGAGATGAATTAATTTGTCATTTATTTCACAGATTCGTGTTAATTGACAGATTATTGTAGTTTTCATGATTTTACTGGATATATTAGAGTCTGCGGGAGGGAATTTGTAAGTACAAAAATCGAAATCTTCCCTTTTGTCATACATTTTAGTAGTGAAAGTTTCATTAGAGATACTTATGTTTAAGTCTAGTACATTAGCTTCTTTATTACTTGAATTAACTTTATTTAGTTCTAAATCTGGGGGATAAATTTTAGTTTGATTTCTTTGCAAGACGTTGTGGTCATTAATGGTTGTGATATCGTCAATGTATCTATATACGTAGATAAGAAACTCAGCCAGGTGTGAATTATCTTTGTCGGTTATAAATTTATGCTCAAAATAGTTTAAGGTTAGATTAGCTATAGTTGGGGCAGCATTTGTTCCCATTGGTATACCAATTTGTTGAAGAAACAATTTGTTGCGCATTTTAATGTGCCCATGTTGCCCATGCTGCATGAAGTCAAAACTCCACTATCGAGAAGGAAAAGAAAACCAGTAAAAGGAACAACACTTTGTTCTAGCATGGGAGTCACTCTTAGTCTGAGACCAAGGGAACCCCGCCCCGGTCTGAGACCCTGGCGAGGGGGGAGTCACACAGATGCTACTATGCCAAAGGAGATTTCTGGCAGGAATGACATAAAAATTGCGCTCAGAAATTAATTGGAGAAGAGACAGGGCTACGCTATCGCAACTCCTATGACAAGTGTTTATAATAATTATGCAGTAAAGAAATTCAATAGGCACTAACGCCTGCAACCCTAAAAAAATTCGGTCCTCAAGTGGGCTCCGAGCCTACTACTTCCAGACTAACGCTCTCACACAGTGCTCTGCCAAATGAGCTAGCGAGGCCACACTTACATCAAGCAAACAGAAAGAGTTCGTTGCCAAAGCTGCTGGGGTTTTTTAGGCAAAAATAAGTGGGGGGGAAGAGTGGGGGGGGGAGGTCCAAAAGTGGGGGGGGAAATAAAATGAGCTAAAAATGCCAAAAATACAGTATAAAAAGCCTGTTTTCTACATATACAGCTATAACCAAGCATAAAAGTGCACAAAAATTACGTTTTGGCACCAAAATAGACGATTTTCGACCAAAAAATGCCGGCGAAGCCGGAAAATTTTTGAAAATTTTGACCAAAAATCCTAAAAATTTGGCAATTTCTGGGCACCTTAGGGTGAGTGGGGGGGGGAAAGCCCAAAAAAGTGGGGGGGACGAGTGGGGGGAGAGGTCGAGTGGGGGGGACCCGAAAAGTGGGGGGGCCCCCCCCACCCCCCCCCCCCAGTAAAAAAACCCCAGAGCTGAAGTCTTACTACCGGAGCCGAAAGGCCAAGAAGGTGTCTGCTCCAGCTTTCCATTGTGGGACAGCATTCAGGCGACGAAGCGAGAGTCATACTAGCTATGACTGATGGGGAGAGACAAAGGTTAGCGCCCTCATTATAGCCTCTAGGCTGAGTAGCCCGGGAATAACAACAACAAGTGGCAATAACCGCAAACGCAACAAAGTACATTTACACACATCACGTCCACGTATGCGTTCACGTATCTTTTTTACCAACTCTACGCGAATTACACCTGCACACCAAAATGTCCTCCAACCTGAACTAAGGAGAGAAACCCAATCCTATTGGTAGTTTACCCTAGATAAAAACCTATTCGATTGATGCTGCACTGCTAGCGTGCTGTTATATACGTAAGCCAGCACCATTTAATGCTGTCCTTTGTCTGCTCACAATTTGTGTGCCACTTTGTGACCAGGTTCGGCCCCGGGATACCCAACTATGGCAAAGGCACTATTTTGTCTAAAGTCTAACAAAGACAAGGAATTGATTGAGCTATTTATTGATTAAGGGGGGGGGGGGTTGGCGCTTCCCGGGGGATTTACGGTACGATTTTTTCCCAAAAATGAGTCAAGCATTGGTATCTTTTGGCGTATTTTGCACGTAATAGGAAGGAACGCAAAAAGTTCTCAAAAACGCCTGGATTTAGTAGGCTAAAATAGCTACGTATTTTTAGGAAAAATCTGCGGCGAAGCCAGCCGGAAAATTTGTTGCCAATGTTTGGCAAAAATTTTGGCACCCAAAAAATCATGGGGTGACAAAATCACGGGAAGGGACGATTTCGGAGTCGACCCCCCCCTCCGTAAAAATACCCTGTATTGCGGGGTTGGTGGGTGGAATTTTAGTGGCACGATGCCATCTGATAATGGCCACTAAAACCGCTAGCTGTGCCACAATAATGTGCCCAATCACCCTATTTAGTATCAAATTTTACTAACAGAAGACCTCAAAGCTAACAGCAAAAAAACCCATTGTGCTAACGTCCTACCAAACAGACATATAGTAGCAAACCTTTTTAGTCCTAACCATCCCAGCAGCTGCACCCGTCGGACCCCCTGGCTTCCCAAGACCCCCGGAAATTGAGCCTCGCCGGCCCGGCCCCCGCTTTCCACCCGGCCGATTATCTTCCTCATCCGAACTGGAACCTCCCGACTCCGCACTTGAACTGGACTGGGGGGTTCGGTCTGTATCATCCTCAGAGTCAGAGCGGGCGGCGGCCCCCTTGCCAGCCCCGCTCGCGGCGGAGGATTTTCGACGGCCATGCGCAGCCGATTTGCCACTGCCGGCGGCGGCTGGCGTTATTTTCTTCTGCCTCTGCTTCGCAGGCGTAGCTGTCGACTTAGCCGGAGATTTCTGCTGAGACCTGTTGAAAAAGACAAGAAAACCGTTCAAACAACAAACACTATGCAGAAAGTGTGCCAGCCAATCATAAAGAAGTAATGAAAAACGCCTGCCCGCAGTCGTCACTAAGTCAAAGCCTTAGTCCGAAACGGAAGCGAGAGAGAGATATTAATGCCTTGTTGAATTCTTCGTGAATTCGCCTGCTAGTCCGCGTTTACCCCATTTTCTTGATGAAAAATATTATCATAGTGTCGTGAGAAGAAAGAGTCTAACATTTGCAAAAGGAGCACAAAAAATGGAAAATCTCATTCGTGTTAACGCCATCCACACTCCGTGCGGACAGCCCCAAAAAAAGGGTCATTTGGGTCCGCGGGTCAATGCGGGTCCCGGGTCAATTGGGTCGACCACACAAACACTACAGCTGCTACAAGCATCCCTTTTGCAACATCAACAGATCAGGTTTCATGAAATTAAGAGTGTTCAGAATTAGACTAATTCAGTTAGAATAGTCAGCAAAAAACACAAATACACGGCAAAGAAACTTACAGTCGTTTTTTGCTGGAAGACAGTTTGACACGAAGCTTCTGTCGAGAGACAGCCTAAAAAGGGAAAAATGTTACATAAAAAATTAAATAAAGGCTAAAAATAAAAGTTAGAATATTTTTAGGCCAAAAGTTATGCGGGGCTTCATAGAGGGGGGCTCACCTGGGGCATATTTTTGAGAACACTTTTACTTGCCAAAAATCGCAAAAAATGACTAATTTAAGGCGTGGTTAGATTAAAAAAGTGAAAACTTTGTTAAAAAACCGACGAAGCTGGAAAATGTTTTGAAAATTTATGGCAAAATCCAAAAAAATTTGACAATTTCTATGGGCGCCGAACGGGGCACCCAGTAAAAATAAGCCAGTGCTATAAAATTAAAATTAAATTGTATTAAAATGCATAATTAAAAAAACCTAGACACCTAAATCAAAGGGACCCTGGTTGGTAAAAGATCATCATCACTCCTATACCTTAGACTTTTTCCGACCTCCGGTAGCCGCACCAGAACCAGTACTAGAGGGTTTCTTTTCTTCCCCTTCCGAAGACTCCCCTCCATCCGTAGTAGTTGTCGTAGTCGTGGTTGTTGTCGTACGTCGACGCTTCTTCTGTTTCTGTTTCTGTTTCTGCTGACGCTGTTTAGCGCGCGTCAGTGACTTGGCAGCCGCTGATTTAGCCGCTGTCGTAGTCAGCCCGGCCCCAGACGAGGATTTGGCGGCGCCAGTTGTCGGGGGGACGACCGATTTTTTGACACCCTCAGCACCGCCAGGGGTCGGTGCTGCAGCACCGGAGGAGGATTCTGTTTCCTGTTTTCGTTTCTTCTCCTCCATTCGTTCGATCTGGGCCAAGACTTCCTGCATCTTCCGTTCCTCGCGAGACTGAAACATTTGAGAGAAAAAAACGAAAAAATCCATTGCATATTATATATGCTCCAGTGTGAAATGTATGACGGAATGAAATAAAAAAACGGTTACTAAAACAGTTTCCTACATGCATCGTCAGGTCAACCAGGTCCGCACCCAAAATTTAGAAAAGGGGGGGGGGATCCAACGTTACAACCAAGGGGTGGAGGTCTGGGGGCCGAGTCATCCAGAAGTTGAAGCATTTTGCATTTTCGCCCTGCAATCTTTTTTAAAGTTTAATTCTTTCAAAAAGTAGAAAACTTTATCATGCCGAAGGTTGGGAACATCTTTTTTTAAAATTGCAAGTTTTTCTAAGGAATTTGCTAAATTTTTTCCGTTTGTCTAAGCAAAGGGGGGAGATTAAACCCCTTGAAACCTCCTTCCCCAGGGTGCGGCCTTGAGGTCAACTGCTCCAAAATTATGCACCCCTCCCTCAAAGTTTTCGATACCGACACGGCAAAGCATTGTTTCCCCCAAAGTCGTTTTTGTATCATCATTCATCGTACAGTACAGTACAGTACACTGTGTGCCAGGAAGAAAAAGTCCAGCACAATTTGTTGTCGTTTGTTACCAGAAATTCGTCAGACAAAAAATTGACGACATTTTTTCCAATCACAAGAAAACTCGCAACCACCAGTCGTAGCAATTAAAAAAACCCGAATATCCCCACCCCTACATACATACATACGTAGAAAAATAAACCACCACCCTACAAGAAAAGACACCAACCATCTTTTTGCGTTCCTCTGGCAACAGCCAGCCCTCGGAAGAATCACCCTGTTTGGACCAGTAGTCCTCCAGGTGTTTCAGTTCGTTGCTGGACGAGGTTTTCCGACCGCCGTCGGCGCGTCGAGCCGCCGCTTCAGCCGTGCCCGGGCCCCCGGTCGAGCCGACCGAGGAGTCAGACATAAGTCGAGCACGAGAGGTCCTGGTGGCCCCGCCCCCCACCGCCGCCGCAGCAGCGGGGGGTTGGGGAGAACCGGGGGACGTATCAGGCGGCGAGGGTGCCTGGGTGGAAGCCTAGAACAAAAAAACAGCAACAGCAATAGATCAGTTTTCAAGAACGTACGCCTAAAATTAAATTTAAATCAAAATTTAAAAAAAAGTTAACTCAAAATATTAAACTAAACTTTGTCAAGGGTTAAGACGCAAAGTATACGCAGTAAGTTCTAGCGCTTTCAATAGGTTCCAGTTGCGACAACTGTACATAATGACCATACATGCAATATTTTCAAAAAAATACAACCGTACTACAGTGGAGTTACTACAGACGTTTTATTTCCAATTGCGTGAGACAGAGCCGAAACCAATCTCACTGGGGCCCGAATCACAAAGAAATAATGAAAAACCGCCTGCCCTGCAGTCCAAAAACCTTAGTCCGAAACGGGAGAGAGCCAATGGTAAGCAACCACATAAATACTCTAATGACTAATACATACCTTAGTCTTAGAACCTTTAGCCGTAGCCGCAGTTTTAGCAGTCTCAGCCGGTTGTTTTTTCTCCGATTCCGTGACCGATTTCTGTCCCGTAGGGACCGCAGGCGATTTCCCAGCAGTAGACGAGGGTTTTCGACCGGCCGTTGGGGGCAGGCGATTGGACGGTTTAGCCGAAATGGCCGCCTGCTTAGCAGCAGCATTGGATTGCTGCTGTTGCTGTTTCAGCTGCTGTTTCCGCTTGGCGGCGTTCCAGGCCGCCCCAGCCGGAAGGGCCTTCCTACCCGACAGTATGGCAGCGGCGCGCTGATTTTGCAGCTGTTTTTTGTTGCTAGCGGCGGCAGGTGACGGCTTTAGGGGCGGTCGTTTGCCACGACCTGCCCCGGTCGGTGGACCCCCGCTGGGTGGGGGTTCACGATTTTCTTCCGCAGTGGCCGACTTTCGAGGTCGACCCACACGAGAGGCGGGAGTGGTGCCGGCCGATGGCGGCTCCTTCTTCATCACTGACTTGGTGACAGGCCTGAAAAAACAAGAGGCAAAATGCACAGAGAAAATGAAGGATGTTTTAAGGATTAGACCAAAGATAGTCATGCCCAGAAGCAGTGCAAGTAGTGCAAAATGAGTTACAGTATAGCTCAAAACAAGGTTAATTTTGTGCAAAGTTCGCAAACTCCGCGAACTTCCCGAAGCAAGCGATATTTCGCTAAATTTAGAGAAGTTCGCGAAAAACTTAGCGAACGTCGCGAAATCGTTAGCTAGCTAATTTGAGGGGTTTTCTCCATATCTACGAAAAATTTGCAAAAAATTTAAAATCTAATTTGGAGTCAAGATTTGGTGTCTTCGCGAAGTTCGCATAAGTTCGAGAAATTCGCCAAGACTTTAACGAATTTCGCGAAGATTTTAGCGAAGTTTAAAGGAACTTCGCTAAAATCTTCGCGAACTTCGCAAAACGTTGGCGAACTTCGCTAAAATGTACGCGTATTTCGCTAAAATTTTGGAGAATTTCGCGAAATTATGCGAACTTTGCTAAACCTTAGCGAACTTCGCGACGGAACCAAATCTTGATTCCAAAATAGATTTTAAAATTTTTTAGCAAATTCTTAGTAGATATGGAGAAAACCCCTCAAATTAGCTAGCCAACGATTTCGCGAAGTTAGCTAACTTTTTCGCGAACTTCTCTAATTTTAGCGAAATGTCGCTTGCTTCGCGAAGTTCGCGGAGTTTACGAACTTCGCAAAAAATTAACTTTGTTTTGAGCTATACTGTAAAAACTACTTTTAGTCTCTCAAAACGGAGAGCCCCTTCCCTGTTGAGCCCAGAGAACCAGCCAACCCAGATTTCCCATCCTGTAAGCCAAAGAATGTCCAGAAATTTTCAGCACTCTTAGATTTCATTTTCAGTTTCAATTCAAAAAATTTATAAAAGTATCAGTCTAAAACGTTTATACTGAAATGGACTGATACTTTTATTGCTATAAAATTTGGATCTACATATAAATAAATGGCTGTCTCACTAATTATCTGTGCCAATAAATTTATGGAAATGTAGTTTTTATAATCCTTGATAATAGTTTTGCACATGCGCGATTAATGGAAACTTTTCTACGAAATCAATTGTCATCTCCCGGAGCCTCCCAAATGGTAAGCAGAGACCATATTCCCAACTACCTCCAAATAATCGAAGCATATACGCCAAAAATACCCTACATGCACTTTAATAAAAGATTTTAAAAATTTTAATAAACAGATTTGATTGGAAAAATATGTAAAAATAAATAGTTTTAAAATAATTTAACTTTGTCCCGGTAGACCTTACTTTTCAACAGGCGGTGGCGGGGGTAGGCTACGATTGTGTTCCTGCACTGGACAATTGACGGCCTGATTACAGGCACATTCCACAGAATATTTACTAAAATAAAAACAACAAAAATATTATAAAAAAACAACAACTTAGACAAGTACGTATACACCTAAGGAATAACATACAAATCCCAACTACCACATAGACGATGTAAAAAATTTATTACACTATTAAATAAACAGATAAATTTACATTTTTTCACACTAAAATCTGGTTTATCGAAATGTCCCAAAGAAAGCACTGCGCCTTACCACTGTCTAAAATCAAAATCAAAGGGTATGGAGATTTCGGATCCTCGCTCGATCAGTTCAATAGCCACCAAAAGAATATGCAAATTAGTTCCGCTGATCACGTGACGAACCTACAGCAGCAAAAGCCTCTATACAGTCATTCCGGAATTAGCATAAACAAAAACAGCGCATGCAGCAATTTTCTCAAATTTTGAGAAAATCCATATTGATTTTATCTCCAGATTTACAGACATTTCAGGAAAAGCACAAATTTATGTGAAATTCATGGGGAAACTAGCAGGGCTGAACTTGAGCCAGTCAAGTTTTTCGTGAAAAAACTATTCAGGAAGTTCGCCAAATTTGACGAAAATCGATACCTTTTGCGACGTTCACGAAAAACAGGGTTCTTATTAAACGGAGAGCTGTACTGTAGAAAATCTAAAATCTAAATCAAAAATCTAAAATCTGAAAGCCAAACCTTGGCATTGGGTTGACAGGAACGTCGAACAAAGCGGGCCGGAT
>JASAND010023829.1:0-36409 GCA_030248195.1 Trissonchulus latispiculum
TATTGCATTTTTTATGCGACTGCAGGGTATTTTTCCCTACTTGTACTGTATATATTAGGGATCGACCGGAATTCCAGTTCCGGTACCGGTACTTTTTTGGTTCCGGTTCGGTTCCGTTTTTTGAAAACGTACCGGAACCGGAACCAATTTTTAGCCTATTATCAAAAGCAAAATTTTATTAAAATTTTCAAAAATTTTATCAAACTTCTTTAAAACTTTTTGAAAAACTGCGATTCTCTTATAACCAGAATATGATTTATTCAAAAATTTTCGCCTGCGGCGCTATTGCATGACTTAGAATGTTTCGAATTTGTAATAATAATGTCTATTGTATTGTTGTTATGAATATTAATATATTATAAAACAAAAATAATACTTAATAACTCAGACTAGATAGCACAAGAGTCTTGTGACAAGACCGCCGTAAACTAAAATGGTAATAAATATCTTTTGTTTTCTAAAAATGTAAATGGCATCATTATTATTTATTTTGGGTTTTGAAAATGCTGCAACTTTTCCTAGCGCTCTAGTAAAGTTAAATGAACTTTTTGATCATGACTAGAAATTATCAGAC
This sequence comes from Trissonchulus latispiculum, assembly GCA_030248195.1. Lineage (NCBI taxonomy): Eukaryota > Metazoa > Nematoda > Enoplea > Enoplida > Ironidae > Trissonchulus > Trissonchulus latispiculum. The sequence continues at coordinate 575 of JASAND010023829.1, forward strand.
AAGCTAGATAAAAACTAAACATGTTTCTGACTTATTTTGCCGAAAGCTGTAAGAGCAGTTTCTGGTGCTCGCAAAAATTTCGTGGAATCAGTTTCTATCTACTTATTTAGCTTAGCTTAATTGAAAATTCAGCTAAACTACGTATTACTTATTTTGCTTAATTGAAAATTCAGCTTAACTACTTAAGAAATTAAATTTTATTTGCCAGTAAATCTTTAAAAGTCAACTTGCATTCGATTAAATTATTCATCGAAATTCGTATATAGAATGTAAAAATATATAGATGCTGCTTATTCATCGAAAATGTGCTCGAATAATATAACTATAGCATATTCATACCGTGTATAATCATAGGTGTACCACCTGTTTGGGTTGGGGGGGGAGTAGAAGGTCCAAATTTGGCTCGGGGGACCCCACCCAAATCCGAAATTTGGGGGAGGGGGGCCCCCCTAAACTGTACCCAAGTTTTTTTGGCTAAAAATGCTCCTTTTTCGATGTACAGTACATTAAACATACTCAAAAGCTTCTGTCATTAGTTTTAGTATGCGAAAATAGGGCTTGAAAATTGACAAATTTGTGCTAAAATATGCCTAAATTAGCCCAGATTGTGGTTTATAATTGCGTATATTACCTTTTAATTGCTATAAATAACCATCTTTAGCTCTTTATATGTGATTTATAGCCATTTCTTCAAATTTTTTTCAAAACTTTTTAGAAATTGCAAAAAAATTTTTATACAAATTTTGCATTTTTACCTGGTTTGGACCCAATTTTAGGGGGGGGTGGGGGGTTTGAGCTCGCCATGGGGGGGGGAGTAGTTGAGGTCGGTTAGGGGGGGAGGGGGGGTCTGGCCTCTCCGTGGGGGGGTCTCACAGGGGGCAAACTGTAGCCTGGTACACCTATGTGTATAATTCATTTTAAATTTTAAATTTTAATTTTAAAGCTATAATGTAGTAACGTTTAACTATGCTATAAGACAAAAATCTCTTAATAAATTGCAAATTTCATGTTCCTGCATTGAAATAACTATATAAAATATAATTCAAACGTTATTACAATGTTCTAGTAACTACAAAAAAGCGAAAAATTCTGCAAAAATTGTCCAAAACGTCAGAAAAAAATTTCGATTGTTGTAGTGTTAAAGAGCTGGTTCCGGTTCCGGTTTTTTAAAGCCAGTTCCGGTTCCGGTTCCGGTTTTTTGGAGTTCCGGTCGATCACTAATATATATATATATATATATATATATATATATATTTAATTTAAATTTTTTAAATTTAAAGTTTAATTCAATTTTTTTGAAACTTGTGAAAAATACTTTACTGTTCTTATATGTTTAATGGTAAAAGCATAGGTGTACCACCTGTTTGGGTTGGGGGGGAGTAGAAGGTCCAAATTCGGCTCGGGGGACCCCACCCAAATCCGAAATTTGGGGGAGGGGGACCCCCCCTAAACTGTACCCAAGTTTTTTTGGCTAAAAATGCTCCTTTTTCGATGTACAGTACATAAAACATATAGCAAGCTTAACAAAAAAAATCACCCGAAATTTTAACAAAAAAAATCACCCCACCCTGACTCACAGGAAAGTCGCAGAGACCCAAATTTTTGCATGGTGATAGCCACACATCTCGACATTACAGCCTGTGAGTTTGAGCTCCTAGGCCCTCTCCATGCGTTCAGGGCAGACCTTTAAGTGAGGGTACCCAAAAGTGACCTCAAAAACGTTCATGACCGAAGTTCGAATTTCGGCTGCTATTTACTAAGGGAAAACCCTAGGCAACCCATATTGTGCATGTGACATGTCCTGACTGTGGGCTATCGATACATATATAGAAGTTCCCAGTCGGACCTCTGAGCCGTCCTGGGGTGGGTGATTTTTTTTTGTTAAAATTTTAACAAATAAAAAATCATTTTTATATTTTGTTACTAAAGTCAGAACAGCAGCTAGAGCAAAGCTAACGTAAAATTCGAGCTCAGCGACCTCGAAAACCCTTATATACGTTGTTTTTGAGGTTGCCTGACACTTTTGGGAGGCCAACCTGGTAACCAGCCGGGGCTGGACCGTCCGACGGTAAACGTGATCCCAGAAGTCAGTATTAGCCCATAGTTACCTAAAAACTAATGCCAGATTTGAATTCAGCGCCCTGGAAAACCCCCTAGGACATGTTTATAGCCACTTCGGACTGGCCAGTTGGTACCTGGAGGGTCAGGAAGGGTCCGGCAGGGGTCACGTGACCGTGGGTCATACCCCACCAACATACGAAGTTCTGATTTTCTCTGCCAAAATGCCTGGAAATAGGTTATAATCACTCACAAACACGAAAAAACAACATTTTAGCCGTTAAAACGGCACTTTAGAGCCACCAGACTTCATACTGGACCCTGTCGGGAGCCATCAGTGACCACTAAGACTTCGGCGGGGTCAGTTGCCTTAGTTGGAGCACTAGACTAGCGGTTTGGGGTTCTAACTACGTTATTTAGTGCGCTCTAGCCAAAACTGATGAGAAAAAGTTGCTAGCTGCTCTCTGGGATCCGATCCGCCACTGATTTTTTTTTGTTAACGGGTGATTTTTTTTTGTTAAACCTTTAACAAAAAAAATATCACACATTTTCATCTACTGCTACTTACTGGTAGGTCGCAGAGCAACGAAACTGGGGTGGTTTTAAAGCTTAACCCAAGACCTATCCATGGGTCCTCAAAGTAATCGATTTGGTTTAGTTTTGCGAAAGTTCCAGCCAAAAAACCGAATTTTGATTTTTTTTGTTAAGCTTGCTATACTCAAAAGCTTCTGTCGATAGTTTTCGTATGCGAAAATAGGGCAAGAAAATTGACAATTTTGTGCTAAAATATGCCTAAATTAGCCCAGATTGTGGTTTATAATTGCGTATATTACCTTTTAATTGCTATAAATAACCATCTTTAGTTCTTTATATATATGTGATTTATAGCCATTTTTTCAAATTTTTTTCAAAAATTTTCAGAAATTGCAAAAAATTTTATCAAAAATTTTGCATTTTTTACCTGGTTTTGACCCAATTTTAGGGGTGGGGGGAGGGGGGTTTGAGCTCGGCTTGGGGGGGAGTAGTTGAGGTCGGGGAGGGGGGAGGGGGGTCTGGCCTCTCCGTGGGGGGGTCTCACAGGGGGCAAACTGTAGCCTGGTTCACCTATGGGTAAAAGGTTATATATTGCTATCAGCGACAAAAGATCTGCAGAAAAGTGCAAAGATTTACCTTATACTCAGAAAACTCTAATAATACGTAAAGTAATTATTAAGTTATTAATTACTAGTTCAGGCCACCCAAAATTTAAAACTTGATATTCCAAACAATTCCAATTTTCGAAGCTGATGCTATCTAAATTCATAGCCAGATACAGCCAAATCTTATAGTATATATATATATAATTACGGGAACAGTAATTTTCAGAAAAATTATTTTAATTTATCTATTGACTACAAAGAGAATAAAAGCTCGTTATATTCGCGACAATTTTTTTATATTTTGTTTTGAAAATGCTGAAACTTTTCTTGGAGCTCTAGTAAAGTCGTACATATATATATAATTTCTAATTATGACTAGAAATTGTCAGGCAACTCAGATAAAAACTAACATGTTTCTGGCTTATTTTGCCGAAAGCTCGCTCGCTTTTTTTTCAAAAAAATTGCAAAAATTAGCGAAAAATTGCTAGAACTCGCTTATTTAAGCTAAAAATAGTTAAAAATAGCTGTAAATTGAGAAAATTTTTCAATTTTTAACGAAAAACCGACTTTTTTCGAAATTTTTCGCCGACCCCCCCTAGAAAATTTTTCTTACCCCTCCCCCCAAATCATCTTTTCGCGACCCCCCCCTTCCCCTATTTTCGCCAAACCCCCCTCCCTACTTTTTTCTGAACCCCCACCCCCACGTATGTCGCCAGCCACACCCATAGGTGTAACGGGGATTTGGGTTGGGGGGGCCCCCTCCCCCGGAATGTGGGGGGGGGCCCCCCTTTTGAGCCCCCCCCCCAACCCCCCCCACGCCCCCCCCAAACCTCCCCCAAAAACATTTTTCTCTTTTTATGTCAAAAATCGCATTTTCAGCCATTGCTAATGCCGAAAAACATGACATCATTAAGCAATTTTAACATTAGACAGTGTTTTTAAACTCGAAAACTTTATTGCCAACATGTTTCTGAGTCCATAATAAAGCCAATATTGAGTCTAGAAGTCCATAAAACCGTTATAAACGTGTATTTCTCGCGATAATAAACAAGTGAAGCCAATAATTTGGACTTTTTTTAAAAATTTTGCAAAATTTGCCCTAAAAATGCCCAATTTTTGCCCAGTTTTCGCGCCTTCGGCGCGACTACCCCCCCCCCCCCGTTGGGGGGGGGGGGGGCCAGGGGCCCCCAAAAATTTCTGGGGGGGGGTTTGAAAAAATTGGGGGGGGGGGGGGGCCCACGAAGCCCATTTCCAGAAAACAATTAGAAATAAAATAATTTTTTCTGATTGTTTTCTAATTGTTTTCTACATTACGAAATTTTTTTCTAATTTTTTTCAATTTTTTTCTAAATGATTTCCAAATTAGAAATCAATTAGAAAACAAAATCGATTTAATATCTAATTGTTTTCTGATTGTTTTTAAATGTTTTCCTGAGTAGAAAACAATTTGAAAAGAATTCAAATATTTTTCTAATTGTTTTCTAATTGATATCTAATTAGAAAAAAATTGAAAATATGAAAATTTTTCCAATTGTTTTCTAATTGTTTTCTAACTCGCAAAGTACCATGAATATATATTTATTTTGTTTCACTGTTTGCTGTCTAATTGAGTTTTTCATGCTAGCCAAACCCGATTCTTATATTTAATTTGTCAAAAGTGCTTAGTAGTGGTTTTGGCACAGTGAACTTCGAGAAAAGCTTGTACGTTGGGGTGGCTCAGATTTTGGTTGGATTGGATCCGCTGGGGGGGGGGTCGTCGTAAAAAATTTCGTCAACCATAATGCAGAAATTGCATTTGTAGTTTAAATACGCTATGTACTGCTCTTATGTATATATATTTAGTCGTTTGCAATGTTGCGAAAATTTGTTTTTACTGGGTAAATGTTTGTAGTTTTGTAACAATGGTGTTTAACAAAATTATACGGGTAATTATTCAAAATTATCAGTCTGCGGCAAGGGGCTCCTTCCAAAGTTTAGAGGGGGTCGTAACCTTTACCTGACGTTTATTGATTCCGTTTCTCAGGTTTTATTAAGCAAACATATAAAGTCATGTAAATATTTTTTAAAAATAGAGTTGCAATATGCGTATATATATATACATATATATAGCGCGGCGGGAAATATCAGCCCAAAATTTCGAATTTTGGCTACATCTACCTTTTTATTAAGCGGCAATTCGAAAATCTAACGATAAATATATACGTATGAGTCCTTGCGAAGAGCTTCAAAATGAGCAGCCATAAAACAGCTCTCTAACAGTTACGATTGGTGAGAAATTTTCGACCAAACCGATGGAAAAAACCCAATGCGGGAAAAACCCATCCGAAATTTTTGCTGGAAGCATGCCAGATCAGTTTTGACTATACCATTCGAAAGAGCGGGTCTTTTTTAGTCAAAGTTTTTTTAGGCCATGGCCTAAAGATTTTTGGCCGCTGAGGCCATAGGCCTAAATTTTTCGACGAAAACCCGAAAATTTTATTGATTTCTAAGTAAAAACAACAATTTTCTAAAAAGTTTTCGCGCCTTAGGCGCGAATTTATGCATTTTTCCTTGTATTTCTGGGCTGTGCCAGCCGCCAGCTATATAGTTACATTGTCTATTTGCACTTATATACATGTATAAATGTATACATGTATACATGTATAAATACACATTCAAGTTATTATTTAATTTATATATATACTATTATCAAGATTTCATCGAAGAAATGCTATTTTGGAATGTATATAGTTTAACTTTATTTCTATTAATTTAATTTTTTCTTTCTTCGGTTCATACTCGTATGCTCCTACCTGTTTTAATCTTCAATAAAAATTCATTAATTCATTAAAACTGTCCTGCACTATTTTTTCTATGCTAACAAGGTTCTATTTTTGTAATTTTAAGGTAAAAACTTAGTTTTTCTAGTGTGTTTAACAGTTATATATATACGATGGCGATTTTTGTTGTTAAACAGCGATTGTTGAATATATAACGCGTGAATATATGATATATATATATAACTGTAATTTTAACAATGCGTACAATAACGCACAACCTAGAAATTAACAAAATTTGGATGGCCTAAATTTTTTGGCTGATGGCCTAAAAAATTTGAGTCGTTGAGGACATTTGGCCTAAAGTTCGGCGACCAAAAAAAGACCTTGTTTTTAGTACATCTGCATCTAAAAATAACAATATTGTTGCAGAATCAATATTTCTGCAAAAATTCATGTCAAATTGACTTTTGAAAATTTTGTATGTTTATATGACACGTAAACATAGGAAAATGTTGGAAATTTTTGAAATTTACGTAATTTCAGCAGTTTAAGCGTCCTATCACATTAAAGCCAAACCATACCTATTTTAGTTAAAAATTGCATACACCATCGTGAAGACATATCCTCTGTGTCTGTGAAACTGTAATCCGTTTTGGGCTATGTACCAGGGGCGGATCCAGGAGGGGGCGGGGGGGCGGCCGCCCCCCCCCGTCGCGATTCGAAGGTAGGAAAAATTAAGGAGAGAAAGAGGAAAAAGGGCAAAAAACCAAAAACTTTCGCGCCGTCGGCGCGAATTTTCTCATTTTTAACCGCATATTTATTGCATTTGTGAAGAAAAAGCTTGAAATGCATCCGATTTTTCGGAGAAAATTACCATTGTTGCCTAAAAATGTCAAGAATTTTAAAAAATTTGTTCAGTTCTTCAGTATAAAAAGAATTAAAGATCCGAAGACCGATTTTATTGCAAAAACAAAAAACTTCTTCAACTTCTGGGGGGCTCCGTCCCCCAGATCCCCCGCTGGAGAAATTTTACCGCCCCCCCGTCACGAAATCCTGGATCCGCCAGTGCTATGTGGATCCGCCAGTTATACATAGGTCTTTTCAGTAGTTCAGGGTTGACCCCCCAAAGTTGACCCTCTCTAACCCACATTATAGGTGTAACGGAGATTTGGGGTGGGGGAGGCTCACCCCCAACATTTTTTGGGGAGCCCCTCTGGCGACCCCCCCAACCCTCCCCCAAAAAATTTTTTCTGTTTTTATGCCAAAAATAGCATTTTCAGCTGTTTCTAATGCCGAACAACATTCAACCATGAAGTAATTTCTTCCCGGATTTTGGGTGGGGGGACCTGGAAAAAATGCCTAGAATAAGCCCTGTTTGCCAGACCCACCCTAAGAATTTCTGACGTTTCACTAAAAAATCTTGCAAATTTTCTTTAACATCTTGCTTAAAATGAAGAACAATCTCTATTTTTAGGCTTTTTGCAGTTAATTAAGAAGAACAATCTCTATTTTTAGGCTTTGTGCAGTTAATTAAAATAGCATTTTGTCTTAAAATTTTTAAAGAGAAATGTTTTATATATATATGCCTCCTCTCCCAAATTAGATTTTCTTTGACCAATCCCAAACCATAAATTGTTAGTGGCATTAGTGGTGATAAGCAGCAGTGAGATATCGCCGAATCAACATTAGAAATAATCTGGAAAACAATTAGAAAAAATTGCAAGCTACGGAGGAGTCGTTTCTGAAAACAATCAGAAATCAATAGAAACATTTTTGAAAACAATGGATATTATTTAGAAAACAATAAGAAAATGTTAACTTTTATTAGGAAATTAATTCGAAAGAAATAAGAAAATATTATGTAATCAATTAGAAATAATTCAGAAAACAATTAGAAAGTGGTGCCTGGTTAGAAAAAATTAACAGAAATTAATTAGAAAACCACAAGAAAACAATTAGAATAATATAGAAAACTATTAGAAACAATTTTGGTAAACAATCAGAAAAGTTATAGAAAAAAATTAGAAACTTTTTTCCAATTGTTTTCTGGAAATGGGCTTCGTGTGGGTTACCACACGAGGCCCATTTCCAGAAAACAATTAGAAATAAAATAATTTTTTCTGATTGTTTTCTAATTGTTTTCTATATACATTACGAAATTTTTTTCTAATTTTTTCGAAATGATTTCCAAATTAGAAATCAATTAGAAAACAAAATCGATTTAATATCTAATTATTTTCTGATTGTTTTTAAATGTTTTCCTAAGTAGAAAACAATTTGAAAAGAATTCAAATATTTTTCTAATTGTTTTTTAATTGATATCTAATTAGAAAAAAATTGAAAATATGAAAATTTTTCCAATTCTTTTCTAATTGTTTTCTAACTCGCAAAGTATATACCATGAATATATATTTATTTTGTCTCAGCCAAACCCGATTCTTATATTTGATTTGTCAAAAGTGCTTAGTAGTGGTTTTGGCACAGTGAACTTCGAGAAAAGCTTGTACGTTGGGGTGGCTCAGGTTTTGGTTGGATGGAATCCGCTGGGGGGGTCGTCGTAAAAAATTTCGTCAACCATAATGCAGAAATTGCATTTGTAGTTTAAATACGCTATGTACTGCTCTTATGTATATATATTTAGTCGTTTGCAATGTTGCGAAAATTTGTTTTTACTGGGTAAATGTTTGTAGTTTTGTAACAATGGTGTTTAACAAAATTATACGGGTAATTATTCAAAATTATCAGTCTGCGGCAAGGGGCTCCTTCCAAAGTTTAGAGGGGGGTCGTAACCTTTACCTGACGTTTATTGATTCCGTTTCTCAGGTTTTATTAAGCAAACATATAAAGTCATGTAAATATTTTTTAAAAATAGAGTTGCAATATGCGTATATATATACATATATATAGCGCGGCGGGAAATATCAGCCCAAAATTTTGAATTTTGGCTATATCTACCTTTTTATTAAGCGGCAATTCGAAAATTTAACGATAAATATATACGTATGAGTCCTTGCGAAGAGCTTCAAAATGAGCCATAAAACAGCTCTCTAACAGTTACGATTGGTGAGTTATTTTCGACCAAACCGATGGGAAAAACCCAATGCGGGAAAAACCCATCTGAAATTTTTGCTGGAAGCATGCCAGATCAGTTTTGACTATACCATTCGAAAGAGCGGGTCTTTTTTAGTCACGGTTTTTTTAGGCCATGGCCTAAAGATTTTGGCCGTTGAGGCCATTTGGCCTAAATTTTTCGACGAAAACCCGAAAATTTTATTGATTTCTAAGTAAAAACAACAATTTTCTAAAAAGTTTTCGCGCCTTAGGCGCGAATTTATACATTTTCCCTTCTGGGATGTGCCAGCCGCCAGCTATATAGTTACATTGTCTATTTGCACTTATATATAAATACAGATTCAAGTTATTATTTCATTTATATACTATTATAAAGATTTCATCGAAGAAATGCTATTTTAGAATGTAGTTTAACTTTATTTCTATTAATTTAATTTTTTCTATCTTTGGTTCATACTCGTATGCTCCTACCTGTTTTAATTTTCAATAAAAATTCATTAATTCATTAAAACTGTCCTGCACTATTATTTCTATGCTAACAAGGTTCTATTTTTGTAATTTTAAGGTAAAAACTTAGTTTTTCTAGTGTGTTTAACAGTTACGATGGCGATTTTTGTTGTTAAACAGCGATTGTTGAATATATAACGCGTGAATATCTGATATATAACTGTAATTTTAACAATGCGTACAATAACGCACAACCTAGAAATTAACAAAATTTGGATGGCCTAAATTTTTTGGCTGATGGCCTAAAAAATTTGAGTCGTTGAGGACATTTGGCCTAAAGTTCGGCGACCAGAAAAAGACCCTGTTTTTAGTACATCTGCATCTAAAAATATCAATATTGTTGCAGAATCAATGTTTCTGCAAAAATTCATGTCAAATTGACTTTTGAAAATTTTGTATGTTTATATAACACGTAAACATAGGAAAATGTTGGAAATTTTTGAAATTTGCGTAATTTCAGCAGTTTAAGCGTCCTATCACATTAAAGCCAAACCATACCTATTTTAGTTAAAAATTGCATACACCATCGTGAAGACATATCCTCTGTGAAACTAATCCGTTTTGGGCTATGTACCAGGGGCGGATCCAGGAGGGGGCGGGGGGAGGGGGGCAGCCGCCCCCCGTCGCGATTCGAAGGTAGGAAAAATTAAGGAGAGAAAGAGGAAAAATGGCAAAAAACCATAAACTTTCGCGCCGTCGGCGCGAATTTTCTCATTTTTAACCGCATATTTATTGCATTTGTGAAGAAAAAGCTTGAAATGCATCCGATTTTTCGGAGAAAATTACCATTGTTGCCTAAAAATGTCAAAAATTATAAAAAATTTGTTCATTTCTTCAGTTTAAAAAGAATTAAAGATCCGAAAACCGATTTTATTGCAAAAACAAAAAACTTCTTCAACTTCTGGGGGGCTCCGTCCCCCAGACCCCCGCTGGAGAAATTTTACCGTTCCCCGTCACGAAATCCTGGATCCGCAAGTGCTATGTGGATCCGCCAGTGCTATGTACATAGGTCTTTTCAGTAGTTCAGGGTTGACCCCCCAAAGTTGACCCTCTCTAACCCACATCATAGGTGTAACGGAGATTAGGGGTGGGGGAGGCTCACCCCCAACATTTTTTGGGGGGCCCCTCTGGCGACCCCCGCAATCCTCCCCCAAAAAATTTTTTCTATTTTTATGCCAAAAATCGCATTTTCAGCTGTTTCTAATGCCAAACAACATTCAACCATGAAGTAATTCCGTCCCGGATTTTGGGGGGGGGGGGCTGGAAAAATGCCTAGAATAAGCCCAGTTTGCCAGACCCACCCTAAGAATTTCTGACGTTTCACTAAAAAATCTTGCAAATTTTCTTTAACGTCTTGCTTAAAATGAAGAACAATCTCTATTTTTAGGCTTTGTGCAGTTAATTAAAATAGCAGTTTGTCTTAAAATTTTTAAAGAGAAATGTTTTATATATTCCTCTCCCAAATTAGATTTTCTTTGACCAATCCCAAACCATAAATTGTTAGCGGCATTAGTGGTGATAAGCAGCAGTGAGATATCGCCGAATCAACATTAGAAATAATCTGGAAAACAATTAGAAAAAATTGCAAGCTACGGAGGAGGCGTTTCTGAAAACAATCAGAAAACAATAGAAACATTTTTGAAAACAATGGATATTATTTAGAAAACAATAAGAAAATGTTAACTTTTATTAGGAAATTAATTCGAAAGAAATAAGAAAATAGTATGTAATCAATTAGAAATAATTCAGAAAACAATTAGAAAGTGGTGCCTGGTTAGAAAAAATTAACAGAAATTAATTAGAAAACACAAGAAAACAATTGGAAAAATATAGAAAACTATTAGAAACAATTTAGATAAACAATCAGAAAAGTTATAGAAAAAAATCAGAAACTTTTTTCCAATTGTTTTCTGGAAATGGGCTTCGTGTGTACCCCCCCCAATTACACCTATGGCCATAGATGTGTTAGGGGGGGGGTGGGGGGGGGGGCCCCCCCCCCCACCAAATTGACAAATTTTCGCGACCCCCCCCCCCCCAGATTTTTCAGACTTTAGCTAGGCCCCCCCGATTTTTGGCCAAAAAGTGGCCAAAAATGGCAAAAAAATCGAAAATTTAGGGGTTTTTTGGGAAATTTGGCGGACCCCCCCCCACCCTCCGTCGGAACCCCCCCCCCCAGATTTTTTGCCCAGCCACACCTATGCCTATGGCCACACCTATGCCCCCCCCACCCATGGGCGTATCCACGGGGAGGGTTCTGGGGGTTGAAACCATAGGTGTACCTTGAGAAAACGTTGGGGGAGGGGGTAACCGAAATGAGGGTGAGTGGGGTCAGCCGTTTTGAGGTGGGATGGGGTCCGGAAATATCGAATTTGGGGGGGGGGGGGTAAAAATTTTTTCGTCGAAAATTTAGAAAAAAATCGCAAATTTGCTAAAAAAGCATTATTTCCAACTAAAAAATCAACAATATTTCTTCATTTTTGCTCATTTGTTCGAAAAAAACTTGGATTTTTGCAAAAATTTCGAATTCTTCCAAAAAATTTCGAATTTTTACAAATTTTGAGGCACAATTTTCAAAATTTTAAGGGTGGGGTCTGACAAATTTGGGTGGGTGGGGTCTGGGATTTGGCCATTTGGGGGTGGGGTCTGCCTCCAAAATTTCGAGGGTGGGGTCGGCACTTTTCCATTTGGGGGGAGGGGGGTCCCCCCCACCCCCCCCCCCAGGGACACCTATGGTTGAAACCATAGTTTCCCTGGAAATTTTGGTTGGGGGGGGGTAAACTTCGGAAATTTTGTGGTCGACCCCCGAAATGTGATGGGGAGTACCCCCCCCCCGAACCCCCCCCCCCAAAATTCGGACCTCAGAAAATTCAAAAATGGCCAAAAAATGCAAAATTTTCTGTAATTTAGCCCTTTTTTCATCAAAATAAGGCTTGTTCTTAACGTTTTAGGCGTTTTTGCACCGTTTTAAAGCGATTTTAGGCCAAAATTTTAAAAACATTTCAAAAAATGACCATTTTTCGACCAAATTTAGCTAACTTTTTGGGTCCAAAAATCGTTGGGGGGGGGGTTCGGGGGGGGGGGGTAGCCAAAAGTGGGGGGAGGGATAGTCCAAAATTCTGGGAGGGGGTAAATTTGGTCGAAAATTTTGGGGGGGGGGATACCCCCCCCAACCCCCCCCCCCCAAGGAAACTATGGTTGAAACTTGAAACAACCCCCTCCTTTTGAGTAAATTTTAGTTAAAACCCCCTCCTTTTGAAAATCCTGGATACGCATCTGCCCCCTCCACCCCAACACATCTATAAACACAATAATTTGGTTACACAATTCAAAGCCATGGCATAGCTAGGAAATCTAGTATTGCGACACAGAATTTTCCTTCTGTAATGAATAGCGTCCCCGCTATCACCCCCCTTCCAAGTCATTTCACAATTCCCACTTTCGCTGTTTTTCCTAAAAACTCCCCCAAAATCCCCCAAATTCCCCGTAAATATTGTATTACTATAATTGTTGGGAAGCCCGATGATTCTGTAGTATTTTGTATGTAAAATTCCCTTTTAAATAATGTGCAGTGCTAACTTTATACTCATATTTTGAAAATTATCTAAAATCATCTATTTCGGAGCGTAAACTTAACATTGCACGTATTTCCAATCCTTGTTGGCTTAGCAAAGATAGACCCTCCCGTTCCCAACGCATAACAAAATCCTCCTTGAATGATTTCGTCACCTTTTATTCAGTTGGGAGTTTTTCAAGTTCACGTACGGTCGGTCCTGAGAATCGGGGGCCACACCTTTAGCGATTCCACACCTAAAGAGTAAGTGTTTCCGCTTTTGTTTTTCTCTTGAGAATCCTTTTAAAACTTACTTTTCTAATTACCTTTCCTATCCCTAACCCCTTTTCTACTTCTTTTTGTCTAACTCTTAACTGCCCCATCCTTTCCCTTTCCCAATTCGCGGGGTTGCCCCGTCCCCCCCCAGGGTTTACCTTTGCTGGCTTTCACCCCCTCCCCGGTTGTGTTGTAATTTTCCCTTTGTCCCCCGATTGTTGCTGGTTCCCTGCCCTACTGTTTGTTTCCCCCTTCGTATTCTGTATTTGTGACGGTGTTGCGGGTAACCCGCTATTTTCCACTGTCCCCTCCGGGTAGCCCGGAAGGTTTGTCTGTTGCTGTCCTTGCCCTATTTGTCCCTAATAAATGAGAAAGAAGAAGAAAGTCATGTACCACCGAAGGTCCGAAAAATCCATCCAGTTGTTTTTTGTTATTTAATTTATTTTATTAATATTTGACTGATTTAATTTTATTCCGTTAGCTAGGTAGAGCTCTGAGAATAGCCCGGAGCTGGTCCAGAACTGAGCTTAATTTCTTGTGTGCGTGTCCCTAATCTTTGTCTGGCGCCCCGTTGGCGTCCCCCAAAAATCGTCTGTGTCCCTTGGCCAGGCAAGTCGGTGGGAAAAGAGCCGCCTGGACTAAGGATCTCCACCCGCAGTCGCTGGTCAGCGTCCTTGCGCACAGTTCTCTTGTAAAATTTGGGGCGTGAGCTCAGTGGTTAAATTCCCTAGCTCCCCCATATTTTACACTTCACTAAAGTCTGACTCAAAAAACAGTAGCAATACTGTGACAACTTGTGCAGCATGCAATACTCATCGCAGGCCCATAGCATATAAGGTATCAGGATTCTCAGGACGAGAGCAAATTTTTATAAACCTAAAAAGTTTGAAAATCTAAAAAACTTCAAAATATCGGTTTATCTGGGTTTTTTGGGCTAAACTATGCTAACTAAAGATTTCTTTACTTCAGCACTTCCGCAATATTTTTTCATACGAAAACACACCGAATAACAGTCCAATGAAGAAACATGATTATGGCTGGAGTTTTATTTAAGGCGGTAGTACCACTACCGGGGTGGACTTTGAACAGATACTGTGAACTAAAAATTTAATCAATCGCTTTGAAATTTGGCATAATTGTTCTTTATTATGTTTTGCATCAGATGAGCTGATTGATCTACGACGCTGTGGGGACTGGCTTGCTGTCTACACTATAGGAAATGTATTAAAATCTTTAAACTTAAATATCTCCTTCAATCCTTCATGAAATCATTTAAGATTTTCAGTATATGGTTAGTTTACATATACGCTCAGGCCGTTTTTTTAGTTTTTCCGAGTGAGTGAGTGAAAAAATGAGTTTTCCTTTTTTTAGCGTGTTTTGAAAATTTGTAAATTATATATCTTGCTTAATATTGTGTTTTTCCAAAAACCAAGAAAACGGCCTGTGCGTTTGCTGATGCAAAACATATTTGCAAAATTTGGTCCATTTTGTCTGAAGGAGTGACGAGAAAATCAAAAACAAAAATTCTGTAATTTTTCATTGTTTGCTTTGGTTTTCGAAATTTCCAATGCTTTCAAGCAGCTGCAAAGTGCTTTCTATTAAATAATGCACATAAATAACGCAACAGGAACCGTTAAAACCCAATAGATTTAATTTTCGGATATACTGTTTTTACTTTACATTATGCGTCCTTCAATTGAATAAAGCTTCATGGCTAACTGGTATCCCAACTAGTAGACGACAGTGATCTAATTCCTCAACGCACAATCCGGAAAGCAGCAAGGTAACGATAAACAAATACTGTTCATTTCCGTACATGATGATGGCACCGAAATATTCAAGACCGGAATTTTCAGAAAGGCAAACTTTACAATTTTGATTATGTGTGCAAACGGTCAATGTAAATCAGCTATATCAGCTATATATCAGCTATTCAGCTTCAACCGCTTGTAACTTCTGATAGAAACCACGTACAGAAAAGATATGCACATCATTTTAAAGCTCTTTTTATGCTCTTTCACATGGCAGATTCAAATTTAGGATACAAGGCTTAAATAAAATTTTGATTATTTGCGCAAGCGCTAAGCCATGATTGTAGCTAGCAAATTATGTTCTCTCAGACATCAAAATTTTATGCAAAGATAGCCTGCCAACCAAACGTGTTTCACCACTAGTTTCGTCATGTTTGCTTCATTTATGCCATGATTAGGTCGAAAATCCCGCTAGTGGTACTACCACCTTAAAGTTTTTCAATGTGCAAAGTCGATTTATCTTTGCAACTTTTCAAACTTGATAGGGGAGGGGAGATAATGCAGAGTTGGACGTGTTCCGCAATTTCGTAAAATGCGGGTAGCCGCTACCCGCGGACCCCTGGCTCGAGATCCACGACCCGTGACCCATTAAGGTTTTGTCGATCCACTTTCCCCACTGCTTTGATTAGACATTTTCGGAGATCTAAGTACTGTTTAGCATGCATCAAGCAAAATTAACATTTTAAACATGTACAGAGTGAAGTAATAGACGCAGTAGATTTCGTATTCGTTTTCGCCTGTTCTGAGAAGGTGGTCTATCGCAAAAGTTTTTGGACTTCGATTGCTCAGTAGAATCAGTCTTTAGGCAACGTTTGAAGATAAACTCCATTTCTTGTGGCAATTTCATAAAAGTTCTGACCATTCTAGTTTACCTCTTACTGCTGCGTGGCGACTACCACTTATATAATGCTGTTCGCCACTTCAAACTTGATAGGTATGATAGTAAACTATCATTTTAGCGGTTTATATCATACATTTTATTTGTGCCATGAATAATCATAACTCGTATAACTATGCCGAAATTTCAAGCTTGACATCAGCTCTTCACGCGCTTTACGGAATGATAGATTTGCAGGCTGTGGAAAATTCTCAACACTATTATAGCACAAACGGTTTGTCAATCAAGATTGCAGAAGCAGTTTTGCTTGATAATAAAATATTTATGCCAATAACTCTGTCAGGAAGATATATTGATATTACTAAAATATTTTTGACTGAAGATTCAAGACTGAATAGAAATAAATAATTTTATCATAAAAGCAATATTATTATGTATAAAGATATTTCAAAGAGCCAAAAGTTAGAGAAAAATTGAATTTTAAGATAAATTGTAAATTTTCTGGTGAAATTAGCCCTGAATTTAGCGTAAAATTGGTATGAACAAAAATAAACTCTTGACCCGATCTAACCCGCGGGTACCCACGACCCACTTCCAACTCTGAGATCACGTTTGCGTTTGTCATCACATATGGAGAAGGAAGCTATACTGTTTCATTTAAGGTCAACTGTTTGCTTCAAAACCGATTCTGCATCAACATATATTTTGTATCCGATACGATCATTCGGTTTTTGCAAAACCAAATTTCTTGATTTTGCTCTCACTTATCAGTGACGTTTCAGTCATCAAATTATAAGTCTCACACGTTAACTCTGATAGGAAGAAACCGTATTTTTCAAGTGACCTGAAACTGAAACTGTAGTTACTTTAATATGCTACCGACAAAAACTTAACCAGAAATTTTATATTAACAATGGCACCAATTCTTGAGGGTCCTGTATTTGTTTTAGCTCGATTTTTTTACCTGGGGCCTGTTGCATAAAACACGAATAGTAGTCTAATAGTGATTCAATAGTTCAATAGTCAACAGTTCAATAGTAGTTTCTGTTGAATAAAATTCAATACTAATGAACTACAATTGAACTTATAGTTAATAGTGTTTCAATAGTGATTCAATAGTGGATTTCAACAGAGCTTGTTGCATAAAAACCAACATTACCGAACTATTACCATTGAAATTTCCTTTACTTTCTATGAGTGGGTGCGCACTCATAGTTGTACAATTAGTTCTCAATAGTCGCCAATTTTTCACATTTTAGGGTGTTTTAAGCAAATTTCTTTTTTAGAAACAAATTGTTTGGCTGGAATAAACTTATGTTATGATTGCATCAAATGGAATAAAATCTTAAAAGACTTCAGTTTCGACAATGGAAATGGTCTTAATTTAAGCAAATTTGTCAATTTAGATTTTAGCCAGATTTCGTGCAACCAGCCGGTTATAAAGTTCTTCGGATTTTTGTCTGCAATGTTTATTGACCCCAAGAAACCACCAAGTCGTTAAACTTTTAAAAATTATGAGCTGCTGCTTGGCTTGAGTGCCTGCTGCCCGGGGAGTTTTCCTTAAACTTTCAGGTAGACGTTTTGAAACTTAAGGTGCTGGTATCCTCTTGTGCAGTGCTTTTTTGGTGTTTTTTCGAAGCCCTGTAACTTTCGCAATTTTGGGAGTTGGAAAGAACTTTATACATCGTTTTAAAGCTTATAATCTGTACATCAACATGATGGCGTACGAAACAAGCGTACGAAACTAGCAAAATTGGCAAGAAAAGAGCAAAAGTTCCGACATGCTAACATCTGACAGACTGAATATAGACCAAAAATCTTTGAACATCGATTTCTCAAAACTGTAGAATCGGCCAAAATTTCTTCTCGCGCAGTGATATAAAGGACATGTGGGCCGAGGGTTTTTTGGATTTGGCTCAACAAGTCTCAGTACTCCAGAAAATACGGCAAATGCGCAATGACACGAAATTTCGCAACTTTCTATTCCGTTTTCTCACAACGCGAGATGGTTTAGCTCAAACCAAGAAAAATGTCCCTCCGCAATAGGGCGAATTTTCATTCAGCCAAAAATCACAGGAACCATTGGGTAGTTTTTGAGAGATCAATGTTCAAAACAAAATAATCGCAATTTTGCCAAAATGGTTTTTCGGCGATTTCTCTAGGTTAAAGCAACGAACTCCAGCGAATAGGTATTGATAAAATGCGCAATTGGACGGTGTATCGATTGAGTATAAATAAGCCGAAATTGTCTGTAAGATTTGGCAGTAATTTTGAAAAAACTGATTTCGTCAAAAATGACCATTTTGTGACCCCAAAAATCGTTTTTGGCTTATACTGCCTTAACCACTAGAGGTAGTTCAAAAGTTGTAAAAGCAAAAATGTTCATTTTGGTGCCCTCTGTCCAGCCATAACAACCAATCCGGTGTAGCGACCATGTACTGAGAGAATAAGGGCAAAAACTAAAACTTTCTTATCATTACACCTAAAAATCCGGGACTGGTCCCAGAATGTTAAAGAGCACGAAAATAATGTATTTGAAAGTTTCATTCACTTTCATGAAGAATTGAAGCTTGTAGGGTCGAATTTACACAAAGCGATACCAGCACCTTAAGGCGGTGATTCCTTTTGAGCACATATTGTTGTTTGCCGGCGTAAATGAAGATGAAATTTGATAAAACTTTCCGAAACAAGTTCTTTTAGCGTTCTAACACCCTCCGCGCAATCCCGATTCAAAAATTCGAGATTTCCGGTCAGAGTGGTTTTTTCCAATTTCTGAACGCATGGCAGCTGCTATACAGTTATGACTATATTCAATCGAAAGATCTCATTAAGCTACACATTTTTGCTTTTTAAGGGGGCGCTTCCATTACCGGGACCGGCTCTCCTGCATTCAATTCTCAACCAATCTCTTTCAAATTTTCAGCAACGATAGTTGGTGCTAAGTACTAGTAATTTGCTGAGTTTGAAAAATTTATTGCTTGGCTTGCAACTTACACAAGAGGGATAATTTCACATTTTCAAAATGGTGTCACTCATTAACGGCTAAATAAAAGTAGCTCAAATTTTGCACAAATCTATAAACGGACCTATTGCAGGGGCACTTTTTTCATTTTTTTGATTTGTGCAATTTTGAGTATTTTATAAATGTTCAAAAACTTTAGAAGTAGATATCTCACGGAATTTGAGGTTTAAACAAAAAATGAAAAAAGTGCCCCTGCGTACCTCTTTATAAAAAGGAAAATGCAAAATTTGAGCAACTTTGGTCGAAGCATTTATAAGAAAGTTAAATTGGAAAATTTCGCTCTAATTGCTTTTGTTTTGCGCATATATTATGATTTTAATAAGTTGCGTAGTGCATTTTATAAAATAATAAACAAATCCAACACAAAAGCATCATGAAATATCCTTTAGAATTCATTTTCGAACTGTTAGTTTTTACTTTGCTAAACGAAATGAGAATGGTCAACCTAAATTTGCCAATTATTCAACCGCCTGTAACTTTTGATAGAAACCATGCATCGTTGCAACCATGCAAGATAGAAGTGATATGCACATCGTTGTAAAGCTCTTTTTATGCTCTTTTACATAATGCATTCGAATTAATCGTTTGGGGCTTTAATAAAATTTCGATTTTTTAAGCCATAATGGTAGCTAGCCAAGCAGATGATCTCGGTTACTGAAATTTTGTCAAAACATGCCCCGCCAACCAAAGTAACTTCAGTTGGGATTTCTTTAAAATTGAGCAATCGGTCCAAATTTTACATCAATAATCCCGATAACGGAAGCGCCCCCTTAAAGCAAGTTTCTAGCTTTTCTGTACCGCGAGATATAACCGATTTTCTTGTTTTGGCGTCGAAAACTTGTCAGTTTTGCAGAAATCAAATACTCCAACATTTTTTGAACTACGCAAGCCGTACAATCAAACTAAGGGCGTCGATCTGAAGGTCTAACAGGGACAAAATATGCGACGAATGATCGTTTTCCAACTGCTATCCTGTAGGCTGCTATCATAAAAAGTGTAGTTTTTGCAAAAACACGACCAGTTTTTTTACAAAGATTGTGGAGCATTCAGAATGCAAGCTGGAGGGCTGCTACTGAACAAATGTGTTCTGCACATATATACCCAGGGACGTTTTTTTAGTTGCCCCGATTGCTGCTTTCTAGCTAAAGTAATCGCTTGACAAATTTGGAAAAAGTAGGCAAAATACAGGTTACGCACACATTTCAGCTCATTTCTCTATAACGAAGAGCGATTTCACAATAAATAAAAAACCGTCCCCAGCTATTTGATGGAGGTATCGAATGATATAACCAATGTCTCGCGAAAAAATTTACTTGAGTCTGCAAAAATTCTGGAAAATTATACTTATTCTAAAATGTGTTAAAAATATTTTAGAAAAGCAACATTAGTTTCGTGGCATTCATTAAAAAGAGAAAATGTCAGGCTACATTTTGATATAAAAATGGCTTCTTAACTCCCAGTAATGAGTGAGTAATAATGGTGCAAACTTTATGTGACCAAAGAGAATCACCACCTTAAAGCCAAATATGCTGTTAATTCATAGACTTTTGATACTTAAGTTTAAGAATTTTAGACATTTAGAACATTAGAGTTTAGGACTGCTTTTGTTTCTAAATCGTAAAGTTCCAAAGACTTTCATTTTAATACTTTGTTCACCTAACGCTTTAATTACAAAATCCCAAAACTCTCAAAACTCCGGCAGACTACCTGATCCTGATTGGCTGCTAGCGACTGCTAGCCAGTGTCCATAAGGGAGAGCATTCAAGAAAACAACGATGAACCGGCAACACTAATATGCGACACAGAAGGGATATAAATACTGAAAAACCCCTCCGTTGGTTTTGATTTTGCTGCCGTTGTACCGAATCTCTAATTATAATTTCAATCTAATATGATTAATTAAGCTAAAGCTCTAGAAGATATAGTAAACACGTCAGAAAGGTCAGAAAATGCTAAAACGCCTTTTTGAATCATCCAATGTTATTTCGTTGCCAATTTTGATTAGTCTTCAAAATAGCCGACAAGTCACTTGTAAATAGCCAATTTGTCAATGTCCGCAATACCAATGAGTTGACTTCTAGCACTTTCTATTACCAAGTGACGATCTTCTGATTCTGATTCTCAGTCTTTTGGTAGACGAAGATGCGAATACATAAACTTCCAGGGTTCCTTGAATACACAAACAGCACACACCCTGAAAATGAATTCACCTTTTCACAGAAACAGGCAGCCTCCAGAAAAATAGGAAAAATAGGAAAGCAAGAAAGGAAATCTATCTCTATGTTCAGGAGAAGACAATAATTAATAAAATAGATGGCAAAAAGGAAAAGATAAGAGATACCTTGAGTCATTTGAAGACGCTTTAGAGAAGGAAGACAGTTTGTCAAAACTTTGGCACCAGCTCTTTCCTCGTCATCGGAAAAACCAAAGTTGACATCCAAGGAAAGAGTGGTCAAACAGCCACCACAGCGTTCCAGAAATGGTGGTATGGTAGAAAAATGCTATAAACCCCCTCAATTGGAAATGTCGCCTCCAGATATCGTAGACTGGTTGGTTTATCCATATCAAGCTGACCCTAGAAAATACCACGGATTTTGAACTGTCATCTCGTAGCCTGTTTCGGCTTGAAATCTATCGTTGTCTGTCCAGGAAAATATCCTTGAGACAGTCTCCAGTTGATGGCTTAAACTTAAGCTTTCCTATATCGTTAAGTGTGGTACTACTTATTACAAGAGATTCCAAAAACGGTAATCTTAAAACACCAGGACTATCGGGTGGCACATATCCTCTGAAATCTTTATCTTCTCGCAATGCCAACTCCAACTGCTTTATATTTTGATAAAAGTTGAAAAGTAAATAGAAGAATGATTCTGCAACCTTCTGTAAGGTGTTTCAAAATGTAAACACAACTAAATGCAGACTTATGTACAGAACTAAACGTTCCTTTTGCACAATCTTTCCATCTCGGCTATCTAGGCTAACCACCGCTTCAGTCGTCGAACGAATCTCCCTACTTTTTATATTTTTGTATGATAGCTTTGCTGTAGCTTTGTTGTAGAATTTTTGTCCGACAGGACAACATGTGTGCTATAATTTGGATTGACAAGGCGGAGCTCCACCAAACACTTCGGAAACGGTCTCAGAAGACACTGGTAACGTTCGTTAACAGCTTCATTATCGGTATCCGGGTGAAAAGCGTATGCCAGAGCCAAGGTAGATTATGCAAATTAGGCAGCCACTGGCGGATTAATTCCATGCACCTCGCAGTGATGGCAGTCACAAAATGAAGCCTTAACAAGATTAAGAAATGCTTAAATACTTTGGACAAAAATGTAAAACTAAATCGGTAAAAATTGGAATTTAGACAGGAAAGCGTTTGGCATGATTTCAACTTTTTCTCGTATGTTTAATAACATTATAAAAATGACGTAGCATTTTTGGAAAAGGAAGTCAAACAAAACACTAATAATTTAGAGGAAAACTTTGACCTCGAAATTTTGAGTTTTTGAGTGGGCTATATCTTTATTAATATTAAATTTTAAACAACACAGTTTAATAATAATATATAATTAAAGCAATTTTACCTTTGAAAGTTTAGCCAAAACAATGTTGAATGGTCTTTTATGTAATAATTTAATTATGACTACTATACAAGGTTTATAATATACTAAGAAACAGGTACTGTTATCAGTTGATTAGAAAGTTAACAATTTAAACGGAATATAATTTAATGCAGATAATTTAACTTATCTAGTTTTTAATGCCTGTTTGAGTGGGATATTTTAACGAGTTTTAAAATTAAACTCGTATCTCTTACGGTTGTTCAGTAAGTTCACGTTAACGTTAGGGTCTGCATGTGTTAAACATAGGAAACTGAAAAAGTGATGATTTTTGCGGTACGCAGGAAGTTGGTTTAGGTCCCTAATACTTTTTTAAAAAGTATCTTTACTCTATACTTATAATTAACTTTTTACTTATACTTTAATTTGTAATCAATGATGCTTTCTGATCCCATTTTTCATACCATTAAATTTAAATACTTAATAACGTTTCTGTTTGAATTAACTAAAATTATTTGTGAAACTTAAAACTGTTCCCCCTGGAAAAAAGTGTTGATTTGAACAATAGTTGACCACGGTATGGCATGAAAAATTTGACAAACTGGGGATGCCTTATAAAAGAGTTGACTAAGCTAGTGGGGATAAGCTGAAAAGAATTAGATTACGAGTTGACATCTTGGGGAATTGGCAAACAGGAGACAAACTCTCCAAATTCAAACTGGAAATTTATTACAAACGATAGAAACTGTAAATTGAAACCCGTAAACATGAGCTAATTTACAATTAATTAATTAATTACACGATTAATTAATTAATGTTTAAATTTTTAAAATTTCACTATTAAGCTACACAGTGTAGTTTGCTTTAAATTAAGCATTAAATATAGCTTTATCCTTAAAACAGATATCCCTCAAAGGGACAAGCTCATTTTTTCGCTATTGAACTGCGCAGATTTCCTGAATCTGCAGATTCTGCACATGTCGGAACTGAAGATCGCTTGGGACGAAATTCTTTCTATCTCGAGAATTCTGTGTCCAAAGTGTCGGTTGGTATCAAGTTTGAACTACAGCTATGGGATAGCTAAACTTTTAAGTTATCATATATTGTAACAACTAATGGTGATTTCATAGTCCCTGTCGCCTCTAGGCGCGCGTCTATGCGCCTAGACGCGCGTTGGCGCGCATTGACGCGCGTCAACGCGCTACACTGCCATGTCACATTTGGAGGCGTCGACGCGGGTCGACGCGCGTTTACGCCCGTAGACGCGCGTAGACGCGCGTCGACGCCTCCAAACGTGACATCACGTCCTGGTGCTATGCTAGCACTGGAAGCGTCGACTCGCGTCGACGCGCGTAGACGTGCGTCGACGCGCGTCAACGCGCCCATTTGTAGCATGCCAATTTACGCGCATCGCCGCACGTCGACGCGCGTTGATGCGCGCAAAATGATATTGACGTTTGTAGACGCGCGTAGACGCGCGTCGACGCGCGTACACCTGCGTTCGCGACTATGAAGGCACCTTAACGCTCACGGGCGTTAGTCATCACTTACAAAAGTATGAACCCTCAGTATAGTTGCCAATTTGAGAATTATTACAAATTATCTAATATGCCGAATTAACAATGGCTGCAATTTAAAATACAGCTAACTATTGGCTTTTTTTTACACCATCTTATGGAATTCTCCTAGGCATACATACGTCACGTCATAGGTGTGTGTTAGGGCAAAAACCGTGCTTAGAAGAATACTAATTTTTTGCTAACAATTTAGGTATATATATATATATATATATATATACATTTATACCTTGGGCTCACCCCCCACTTCTGGCTTATTTTTAGGCCAAAATTTATGGGGGGGCTCAAAATTGCCCCCCCCCCATCGATGGGGGGCTCACCAAAAGTGGGGGGGCATATTTTTGGAAAAAATTTTGCAAATTTTTACGTTTTTTTTGTGTAAAAATTGCCAAAATCGCTAAAGAATGACTAATTTTAGGTGTTTTTTTACGCTAGAATAGCTAAAATTTCGTTAAAATTCCGGCGAAGCCGTAAAATTTTTTGAAAATTTAGGGTAAAAATGGTGAAATCTGGCAATTTTTTGGCTTATGGGGGGAGGTGAAGATTTATGGGAGGCTTTTATGGGCCCACCCCCCTTCCCCCCAGTAAAAATAAGCCAGCACTTCCCCCTCCTTAGGGAATCATGGGCAAAGCCCCCACTTTCACGACCCTAAAAATGTCGGGTTATAGGGGTCTCTGCCGCGATCGCTATAGCAATGTTCACAAAAACAACCACCCCGAAAATTCACAAAAAACAATCACCCACCTAGACGGCTAACAACAAGCCGCAGCCAGAAAATTTTTTCCATGGTAATAGCCACAAGTCCCAACCTTAACATATGTGAGTTTGCCGAGACCCAACTTCTCCCACTAGGATGCCCAAAATAGTCGACCCACCCAAAATCCGACCCTCGGACAACTCTGGACCAAAATGGGAATTTTTGCTGGTACTCACTATGGACTTTGCGCAGCTACCCCATTTATTATCCATGGTATGTCCTAACTAACCTAACCTAATCGGTGATTACTTTTCCTATTCCTGTCCTAGAAAATTTCTTAGCTATATAGCCATGGTTGGGAACCCCACATTTTCGGATTTTGGCTGGAACTTTTTTATTATAAGGGCTAGATGAGAACTTTATACGTACTTTTCTTACTTAGATCTTTCTTTTAAGCCCATTTGCACTTCCTTAGGTTGTACCGTTTGGCCGGTATAATGCAAAAAGTAGAGGGGAAAACCCCAATGGGGTGAAAAATCCCACCCCTCACAGGTCTTGAGTTTTCATGTGCCATTGAAAATCTAGCATTAAACGGACAGGTTTCACAAAGACACACATATATAAACATAGGGCAATTTTTGAAAAATGCTAAAAACGATGTAATTTGATAAAACTTGTTAGTCTATCGTGTAGAGAATGGTTTTTTACGTCCAACTGGCTGTTAAAATCCACAATTGGACCTTTCCTGGGTCCTCCAATACCGAAATGACACTTTCAGGATTTTTGGCCCCTAGCAAGCCAGGGAAGCAAATTTATCTAAATCTGACACCATAGGATGATGCAGCGTCCTCGATAGTACCGTGCTATATATAGTGGCGAATTGTTCCTTGTTTGGTTGTTAAAATTTTTTTCAAAAAAATTGGGTGGGTTTTCCCCCAAAGTGGGTTTTTCCCCGCCACATTTGGCAATGTGCCAGACCAACGGCGCATCTGACCGATCTGATTCTGGCTGTGTGCAAAGAGAAAGACTTGCCATCTTCTTCTTTCTTTCTTCTTCCTATTCCGGCCCCATCGTGCATGGTCTTCAGCAATGTGGAGAATCGCCAAAACAGCACACTTCTTCGCAGGTTGCGTCCAGGACATCCGGAAAGACGAGGATATAGAAGTACCGGGGCCAACCGCTCGGCAGCATAATTTAAGGAATGGCTGATTCGGCACAACAGACAACCCTCAATCCAGCACACGTCTAGGCCAGATCATCCGGAAAGACCAGGATAGATTCAGCTCGGCAGCATAATTTAAGGATTAAGATGAGTCATGCCCCCGGGAGTTGGAACCCATTAGCGCCGTTGACCAGACGGATGCCAGGGGACACCTGTGGGGATCTCCATTTGATGGGGCCCATATCCATCGGATTTCCCACGGAGGTGGTTCCAAGCCCCCCAAGACTTGCCATCATTGCAGATATTTGCAAAACTTTTCCAGCCCAACCCAGTCAAAAGTTATAGCCATGGGGTGAAAAAACCGACCCCCTTTTTGGGGGGAAAAACCCACCCGCCTCCTGGGTCATGGGTTGGAGATATGAGCTCCAAAACATAGCAGCAGGAAGCGCGACTCTTTCTAACCTATGTATGCAAAGATCAAGTCATTTGGTTCACTCCTGCTCATTTTATGACATTTTGAAAATGACAACTACCTTTTGGTTCAACCATCCAAAAATTTACCAAAAGTTTGGACCGATGTAACTTTTGACTGGGTTGGGTTAGAAAAGTTTTGCAAATATCTGCAATGATGGCAACTCTTTTTCTTTGCACACAGCCAAAATTAGACCGATCCGCTGTACCGTTGTTCTGGCACATTGCCAAACGTGGCGGGGAAAAAGCCCACCCAATTTTTTTGAAAAATTTTTTAACAACTCAACACGGAAACAATTAGAGACTATAGCACGGTACTATCGAGCACGCTGCGTCATCCTATGCGGTCAGATTCGGACAATTTTGCTTACCTGGCTAGCTAGGTGCTAAAACCCTTAAAAGTGCCATTTGGCTGCTGGAGGACCCAATATAGGTACAATTGTGGATTTTAACAGCCAATTCTACGTAAAAAAACATTCTCTACACGATAGAATAATAAGTTTTATCAAATTACATCATTTTTAGCATTTTTCAAAAATTGCCCTATGTTTATGTGTTAAACTTTATGAAACCTGGCCAGTTGATGCAGCATTTTCAATGGCATCTGAGATCTCAAAAAAACCTACTTAGATCGGGGTTTTTGGTTCATACTAACTAAAAAAGGGTTGAATTTTACACTGCAAGTGTCAGAATTGCGATAGAACAATTTTTAAGACCTGTGAGGGGTGGGTTTATTTTCCCCCCATTTGGGTTCCCCCCATTGGGTTTTCCCCCCGCTACTTTTTGCATTATACCGCTCTAACGTACAACCTACAGAAGTGCAAATAGGCTTAAAGGAAAGTTCTAAGCACGATGGTATGTAAAGTTCTCAGATAGCCCTTATAATAAAAAAGTTCCAGCCAAAATCCGAAAATGTGGGTTTTCCCCCCACGGCTATACATCGGTTCAAACTTTTGCAAAATTTTGGCATGGTTGGACCAAAAAGTAGGTGTCATTTTCATAATGTCATAAAATGAGCAGGAATGAATCAAATGACTTGATCTTCGCAAACGTATGTAAGAAAGAGTCGCGCTTTCTGCTGCTATGCTTTGGAGCTCATAGCTCCAACCCTTGGTCCAGCAGGCGGGCGGGTTCCACCCAAAAAAGGGGGTGGGTTCCCCCCCATGGCTATATCTCCTGAGATCAGATCCGGTGGTGATTGTTTTGTGAACAAGTGATTTTTCTTTTGTGAATTCGTTCACAAAAGAAAAATCACAAAACTTTTTTATTACTCACGACGCTACACAAAGGGTACCGGCATGAAATTTGCGCCATATGTAGAGGGGCTCACTACCTGCAGGAGCGTATCCAGGGGGGTAGTCCAGGAGGTCCGGACCTCCGGCCTTTTCAGAAAACGTTTCTAACTTTTTGCTATTTTTTGCCATTTCGAGGAAAAATTAGGCTCGGACCCCCTCCTTTTAAAAATCCTGGATACACCACTGGTACACCACTGGTTCTATACGTACCAAAAGTTTTTCGATCGGACTTCATTTGCAAAATTGCCAGCAAAAATTCGATTTTTGATTGTTTTTGTGAACATTGCTATATTTGTTTTGTTTGTCAGTTTTGTAGCATCAAGCTGACTGACTGAGCAACAGTTTAATCGCAACATTGAACATATTGAACTGTGGCTCAACGCAATAGAGGGTCATTTGGTATCGGAGGATTTTGGAAATGATCTGATCTCCGTTCAGAATCTGCAGAAAAAGCATGTCCTACTGAAGAGTGATCTCATCAGGTTTGTACCAGACCCCTCTCCCTTTCCGTATATTTTATTTTGTAATAAACTGCATTTTGGTATGTTATGGTTAGCTCAACGGCACTGACAGATCGTGACGGCCGATTGGTTAAGTCATTCGGCTTCGCATCCGATAGTCCGTGGTTCGAATCTCCGCCGCCACAAGGCTTTCACAAGTCTCCTTGAGCAAGAGACTAAGCCCATATCGGTTTGTCGTGGGCTGTAGGCATCCCAGCTATCCATCCTTAATTGGTTGGCAAATGGGTACCACTATTGTGGGAAGGTAACAGGAGTCCGTGTAAGGCGTAGTCTTGAAGGGCCAGCCCCCTTTCACGGATGCAGTCATCATTTGAGGCGACACTCCTGGCTCTACGGCGGTGTATCCGGGGATGCGCACCCTAGACCCTGAACAGGGTAGGAGAATTATTCCGTGGGTTACCTTTACCTTTTTGTAGGAATGTAGGATGATGATGTTTTTAGTTGTAATACGCAGCTTTAGCTGCACTCGGTGTGGCTGCTTAAATTTTAAATTTCCTGAATTTCTGTTGTCTGTATTAATATCGGTTTTAATTTGAGATTTTTATTCTCTTACTGCTGAATTTACCTCTGTTGCTATCTTTTTTAGGATCCTCTCTTTAAGCGACTCCCAGCGCAGTCACCAGCTGTTTCGGGATATCGAAGACGAGATGGCCTGGATTCTTGAGAAGAAACAAATTGCTGCCTACAATAATCGAGGTATATGTTAGCACTGCACAAATTTTTGGCATGAAGATTGTTTTGTGCATATTATATACTGTTTCTGTACATAACTCAGCTTATTTGTCTGGCCTACGTATTATAGGGGGGCGCGATAGCGCTCCCCCTATAATATGGGTGTAAAAGGCTCAGCGCGGCCCTTAGAGACCCGTTCGAGCACCGTGCCAGCTAAATACTCAACCAAAATAGACAAATTTGGTATCGTTGGAATCAGCACAACGAGTACAACAAGTATCAAAAAAGTTTAGGTCAAAATTTTCAACTTTGAAAATTTTCGCTTCCGGACAAGTTAGGTCCGTTTGTTTTTTTCCGTGTAAGTCACGCTTGGGGAAGCCGTTTTAGTCGAACTCAAAAACTGAACGATCTGGGCATTTTCAGCCGGTGAAGTTTGGTTTTTCTGAGAGTAGTATTTGTGTTAATGTACCTTTTGGACAATTTTTTGCTGTCCGGCCCGGCCGGCCACCTGTGCGGCCGGCCAAATGTGGCCTGACCGCTAAGATGGCCAAAAAAGGCCAATTTTGTGTCACGGCTACAGGGCCCATGGAACAAGCTAGAGAGACGCGGCTTGTTGCATAAGAAACTTTGGGATGGGTAGCGTGTCATAACCGAGGCGATTTTCGATATCTGGCCGGGATCGTTCAGGCGGCCGGCCCAAAGTTGGTCCGGCCAAATGGCCATTTTGGAAAAATTTCTAAGTCTCAACTCCGCAGAAAATAGTCAAAAATAGGCCTAAATATGCTGTTTTGGGCCATATAATGGGACGCATATAATGGTTATCGGGGTCGCTGAACACGATGAGCATAGTCGCAGCGCTGTGCGGTGCTGCTATCTTGCTGTACTGTTATGCAGCAACCATAGCACGCTGTCTGTAGACTTAGCATTGGAGAATAGCACGTGCAGAATAGCATTGGAAATCATGCCGTATAAGTCTCCATTTTTGGCAGTGACGCTTGCGTCTGGTTGCGCTGCTGTAGAGTGCTGCTGAAGTACAGCATGGCTTATAACAAACTATAGATAACTTTCTGCAACTTTCTAAAATGTTCTTATTTGTAGTGGATGAGGGTTTTTCTGCCAAAATCTTTGTACTTTGTAATTTGTACCTTTCAAGCTTCTTTGTTCTATGGTTGACTGTTACGTAATCATTGGGGGAATTTTTAAAGTTTCTTTCATAAAGCTTTAACATTCTTGCTTAAGTTTTACTGAGAACCTTAAAAATGAAATCGGACAAGAACAAAAATGCTCCGATGGAGCATGAAAATGCAATATGGGTGACACTGGGTTTTAAGGTGCTGGTATCGCTTTGTGTAAATTCGACCCTACAAGCTCCAATTCGTTATGAAAGTGGATGGAACTTACCAAATACATTATTTTCGTGCTCTTTAACATTCTGCGATCAGTCCCGGATTTTTAAATGTAAAGATAAGAAAGTTTTGGTTTTTGCCCTTATTCTCTCAGTACATAGTCGCTACACCGGATTGGTTGTTATAGCTGGAAAGAGGGCACCAAAATGAACATTTTTGCTTTTAGAACTTTTGCGCTACCTCTTGTGGTTAAGGCAGTATAAGCCAAAAACGATTTTTGGGGTCAAAAAATGGCCATTTTTGAAGAAATCAGTTTTTTCAAAATTACTGCCAAATCTTACAGACAATTTCGGCTTATGTATACTTAGTCGATACACCGTCCAATTGCGCATTTTATCAATACCTATTCGCTAGAGTTCGCTCCTTTAAGCTAGAGAATTATCCGAAAAACCATTTTGGCAAAATTGCGATTATTTTGTTTTGAACATTGATTTCTCAAAAACTACCCAATAGAATCGCGTGATTTTTGGCTGAATGAAAATTCGCCCTATTGCGGAGGGACATTTTTGCTGGTTTGAGCTAAAACATCTCCAGTTGTGAGAAAACTGAATAGAAATTTGCGAAATTTCGTGTCATCGCGCATTTGCCGGATTTTCTGGAGTACTGAGACTTGTTGAGCCAAATCCAAAAAAATGTCCCTCGGCCCACATGTCCTTCATATCATGGCGCAAGAAGAAATTTTGGCCGATTCTACATTTTGAGAAATCGGTGTTCAAAAATTTTTGGTCTATATTCAGCCTGTCAGGTGTCAGCATGTCGGAACTTTTTTGCTGTTTTTTGCCAATTTTGCTAGTTTCGTAAGCTCATGTTAATGTACAGATCATAAGCTTTAATACGATGTATAAAGCTCTTTCCAACTCCCAAAGTGGAGAAAGTTATAGCGTTTCGAAAAATCACCACAAAAGCACTGCACAAAAGGATACCAGCACCTTAAGCAGACAGAGGACTAGGTTTTAAAACGTTAATATGGGAGGGGCAGGTTGTAAATGCCAGGAGGACTAGGTTAAAAGCGCACTAATATGGACCAGCTTCGCTGAACAACCCATATTCGCGGGTACGCATGCTCCACTCCGCATTTGACCTTTATTGTCTTAAGTTCTAAATTCGTCAGCTTTCCAGGCGAGCTTGCTGATTTTGAAATATTATGCTTTATATACTTCAAGCGTTTTATAGTGAGTTACCAGAGCGGAATTTGTGACACCAATTTTTACTGCCATATATATATATATATATATATATATATATATATATATTGTATTAAGTGTTGGATTATATGCATTAATTAAATTAATTAAATTAAGTTGTGTTGTAAGTTGTATTAATTATGTAATGTTAAGTATTACGAACACAACTATATGTATATAGTAATAGCTGCAAAGTCGTGCCGACAAATTGTTAAACTGTTATTGAAGGATTGCCGCCAGCATTTTTGTCTGGACAATTTCCGCGAATATGGGTTGTTCAGCGAAGCTGGTCCATATTAGTGCGCTTCTAACCTAGTCCTCCTGGCATTTACAACCTGCCCCTCCCATATTAATGTTTTAAAACCTTGTCCTCTGTCTGCTTAAAACCCAGTGTCACCCATATTGCATTTTTCATGCTCCATCGGAGCATTTTTGTTCTTGTATATTTGTTTTTTGCCTGCATGTGATGTGCATATTTAACAATGTGATCGTCACCCGAAGGTGCAAAATATTAGGCAGGAAACTGGCCCCGTAAGGTTGGTCAAAAACAACTCAACCAACTTGCCAGAAGGAGTCTCATAGGACCTTGTCGCGCACGAGTAAAGAGAGTAGAGTTAAAATCAACTTAAACTCAGTTAACCCCCGTGCGCGAAAAGGACCGAGTTAATTTTAACTCTTTTAACTCGTATAACTCCCTGCACGAAAAGGGCTAAAGCCTGGACAACATCACGACGGATGATGTCTCCTCTTTTGTAGAAAACAACGGCTCCGTGCTTGCTCGTACTCCGTGCTCCGTCGGCCTCGGCGTTGGCACATCTGGCGGCTAGCCCGAGGAGCAGTACTCATGCATTGCACCAAAGCGAGATAAACTCCAAGTGTACTGTTCAATGATATAGCCTAATATGGGTGAAGGCCCAGCGATTGAGTTCGCGGCGTCCTCCGCCCTCCAAGAAGGCAAATTTAGGTGTTTTTTAACATAAATGGCGAAAATTTCGTCAAAATGCCGTCGACGGCGGAAATGTTTTACAGATTTAGGATGTAAATGGTTAAATCTGTTTGCGTTATGGGGGAGGTCGCCGAGTGGACCTCACACTAAAACTAAACCGATTTGTTTCGCTCAGTTGTGTACAATTTGTTCATCCGTTTGTTTATTGAATAAGTTTCTTTGAATATGTCCAGTGCTCATTCACGCGAACAGAAATTTGGACTGGACAACAATCAATACATATATATCTTTTTTCTGTTGTATATTTTGTCTGTGTCTTTTTCAGTCAGAAAACATAATATTACTAGGATGATATTTTCTAGGTAGCGATTTGATTGGGGTTCAGAATCTGATCAAAAAGCATGCCGCCCCTGATGACAGAAATTGCCATTCGCGAGCCGCAGGGCAAAAACCTCAGTCAGGGCTCGAACGAATGATCGCTGAAGGTACACATCGGTTATTGATTGATTTTTGATAAGAAAAACCAATGGCTGGGTTCGTGCGACCGAAACTATATCAGGAAATAACTTGAAATATATACCGGGAAAATGCGAAGGCCAGATAAATTTCTTGTATTTTTAGTGCAAATTTAAGAATTTCAGAAGTTTCTTTTCAGCTTTGTTTAAGTATCAGTTGAAATAATTCATCACAGATGTTGTTTTCACATTCCCAAAACATTTTCCTTCCATAATGGCTAACTGTCCATTATTTTATTACTATCTAAGTTAGATTCTATTATGGTTCCAAGATCCTAGCGTTGATCGAGGGCAACATCGACATTTTATCTACTGACGGAGCATGTAATATAATAAATTATATAATGCATAGATTTCTTTGTTCATAATTATTAACTTTGTGAAAGAAGGTGAATTATATCAAGTTAGAAAAATCGGGAAAATAGGTCTAACCATACATGGGCAAGGTCAAATGGGTTAGCCTACACCAGATTTTTGTCGTGCGTGGGTCCTTTAATGTTTGTGGGGGGGCTTCCAATGAAAATTTGTTTCGACCACGTTTTTATAATGGTACGCGCACGCACGCAGAATTTGTTATTCATTTATTTGTTTAATTACAGACAGAAGAATAGAAGCAAATTCAATTTGATGAACAAACACATTAAGCTTTCGGAAGGCAAAAATCTTTAAAGTTCAAATTACATCCATCTGCAACAGGGTTCTTGAAAATCGGATCTGTGCCAATTTTATGTATATATATATTTTTGTTTTCGTGTCGTGTGTATTTTAAAATTTTAAAAAAAGCAATAAAATTTTACTGCATGAGATTACAAAAATAGCTTCTCAAGGAAATAAACGCTATAAACGCACTAAACGTCGGATTAATGCATTTTACTGCTTTTTAATAAGGTTAAGAGTCTTAGCATCATTTTACTTTGGGTGCTCATTTAATTATAGTGCAAAAGCATGACTAGCGAACGAAAAACAGATAAAGCAGGGGGTCTTTGGGGCGCAGGCCCCCAGCAGTTGAAGAAAATTTTAAGTTTAGGAGTAAATTTGCTCTTAAAACATTGTATTCTTTTCCTTAAGGAGTTAAGAAAATTTTATATTTAAGTGAGTATATAGGGGGAGCGCGTTAGCGCTCCCCCTAGAATAGGGAAAATTTGACGCAATGTGTATAATCTGGACATTGTTTGGCCTGGGGCCAGCGGAGGAGTGGACCGATCGGGCTGAAACTTGCTGTGTGAAGAGCCTGTGGGCAGGGGTACATGCTGTGAAAATTTCAGCCGGATCGGCCGGGTAGATCTTGAGATATGAAAATTGGCCCCCCGCGCAGGTCGACGTTTCTCTCCATTTTTTCCCCCCAGGGGTGCAGGTCGGAAGACCCTTCCAGAACCCGTACTATTTATAGGTTTTTTTGTACAAAAAGTTCCGCAATTCCGGGGGAAATTACTTTCCCGCGGTTCCCGGACTCCCCAGATGGCCCCACCCCCGGTGGGGACCCCCCAAGTGACCCCCGAAAAAAAAACTAAGTCCGAAAATATTCTAGCCACGAAATAGATCGCAGCGAGCGTAGCTGGGCTCTCATATTGCTCATGTGGCATGTCCCAAGGGTGGAGGTCTCCATTTGAGAGTTTGGTGTTGGTCGGTCATCTGTAGCGCCCTGGCCAGGGGTCAGTAGTTAACGTGTAAAAGGGGGGTCTGGGCCTACGGAGGTAGGCAGCCCTATACATAAGAGCTGCTGGGCTGAGGTTTCGTATTCGAATAGGAACCCTTATGATGGTGAATCTAAATGGCCCATTAGTTTCGCTCTAGGACCTATCCATGGTTGGCTGGGGGCACCCTGATGGTGGTGGGCCCTACCGTGTCGCAACTCCAACTTTAACCTCTTCTACAGAAATATCTACAGTGAGCAGGTCTCTTATTTGGGGTTTGGGGTGGGGTGCGGGAGCACTACAGCATAGGCTATAGTAGGTTTCGCCCGGACCCCTGTGGCGCCCTGGCCAGGGGACCGGACCGTGGAACATGCACAAAAATGCAAAAAATCGATTTTTCTTAAAGTTGCCAAGTTTGTTATCAAATGAAAGCCATTGATGAGGCGAACATTTTTTTTCATAGGAAGACCCCTCCAAAGTGGACCCAGAGGACAGTGGCGCCCTGGCCAGGGTCCAGACCGGTCCAAAATGGTCAAAAATCGATTTTTCCAAAAGTGGCCAAGTTTGGTATCAAATGAAAGCCCCTGGTGAGGCAAACATTTTTTGTCATTGGAGGACCCCTCTAAAGTGGACCCAGCGGCCTGTGACGCCCTGGCCAGGGTCCGGACCGGTCCAAAGTGGCCAAAAATCGATTTTTCCAAAAGTGGCCAAGTTTGGTATTAAATGAAAGCCCTTGGTGAGGCAAACATTTTTTGTCATTGGAGGACCCCTCTAAAGTGGACCCAGCGGCCTGTGGCGCCCTGGCCAGGGTCCGGACAGGTCCAAAATGGCAAAAAATCGATTTTTCCCAAAAAAGTGGCCAAGTTTGGTATCAAACGAAAGCCCTTCGTGAGGCGAACATTTTTTGTCATTGAAGGACCCCTCTAAAGTGGACCCGGCGGCCTGTGACGCCCTGGCCAGAGTCCGGACCGATCTAAAATGGTCAAAAATCGATTTTTCCAAAAGTGGCCAAGTTTGGTATCAAATGAAAGCCCTTCGTGAGGCGAACATTTTTTGTCATTGAAGGACCCCTCTAAAGTGGACCCAGCGACCTGTGGCGCCCTGACCAGGGTCCGGACTGGTCAAAAATCGATTTTTTTAAAAATTTCCAACTGTGGTATCA
>JASAND010023830.1:0-39179 GCA_030248195.1 Trissonchulus latispiculum
ACGTGGCCTGGAATCAGAGCTATTGGCCCGGTCGTTTCAGCAGGCCCGGAAAATTTCTTAACGGCACAACTCTAGCGACTTGCTCCTACTGTTGTTCACCGACCCAATTTTTCGTGGACCGGCCCGCCGGTTCCACTTTTCACCAGCTATCCAAAATATAAGTAAAAATATTACTGTTTGATTAGTTTTCAAGGCAGCAGGTTAGCAAGTTAAAAGCCGCAGAAATTGTAATTGGTCGGTCGGCCGCCCACTACTTCACCGGCCGGCCTGTTCTCGATGCACAGGCACCCGAGCTTTCGAAAATCCGGAGAAATCCGAAATTCCGGATTCCATTCCCGGAAAATCTAAAATTTTTAGTTTTTCGCCCAATCTTTATTCCAGTCAAAATATTTTCTACAATCGAAAAGAGCTGAACTCGCTCCGTATTTTTGCTCTTACATGTTTTTCACGAGAATGCACCCAATTTACGGAATTCCGGTTTTTCAAAATTTCCAGATTTAAAAAATTTCCTGCAATGTCCACAAGATGCGTGTTATTCGAAAGCTCTTATCTAGCTGAACAACTTTTGTAACAGAATGAACTCTTGAAAATGCACGCAATTCCCACAATTCGCGAAAACCGTATTTTCCGGATTTTAAAAATTTTCTCGAATACCCCACAATATGGGTATCATTTGAAAGCTCAGCAAGTTTTCTAATAAAACCAGCTCGCAGAAATGAACCCAGTTCTCGGAATTCACGTGATACCCATATTGATGGTATTGGAGAAAATTTTTAAAATCCGGTTTTCGCGAATTCAGTAAATCGGGTGCACTTTCAAGAGTTGCATTTTCGTGAAAAACTTGTATGTGTTAGGTTGACGCTTCCCATTCGGGCTTGTCCTCGGTTTCTTCTTGGTCCACCAGCCCTGGTGCGCTACAACTTTATCAGACTATAGCTTAATAATTTTCATATCTTTAAGTCAAAATCGCAACCAAAGGATTCAATAAATTTGGGTAAATCTTCGTTAATTTAAATTTGCAAAGCTTTAAGTCATGATGCCTAAATGCCTCAACGACGGGATATTCCCCTTTTAAAGGTGATCTTGTTTAATTAAAGGCAGAATTATGACGTTACTGTACATAGAATGACAAAACACCGCCTAAGGCTAATTTTTACGCCGTTTTCTACGACCAATATTGAAACTACAAGCGCATGCTCTACATACGTTGAGAATCAACTATGTAAAACATTTAAGGTCAAGGACTGAAATAGATGAATAGAATCTTTAAAGAGATGACAGAAAGAAAGAATGCATGAGAGATATAATTTGCCTGAAATCTCGGCTTTATATAAACATCAACCTAGTTTTATTCAAGCTGGATTTTACGATGTTGGTAGCATATTTTTGACTTGTTAAAAATGGTTTCAGGTGTGTTCGGGATGTGCGATATTCAACTATCGACAAGCGGCCTGATAGCGAACCAGAATTTATCGACTTAACCAAGCGTTTTGGGCTAAATCCAGCAATCCTAGGCGCAGGAAAACGAGGGAAACGCCAACTGCCTCCCTACATCTTGGGAGCTGGGAAGAGGAGCGCGGTCACTGCTATGAAACGCTTTGACGTAAATCCTGCTATTATTATGGCAAAACGAATTGGATGGTTTCCACGTCCAGACAAACGAAATTCGAATGAAGATGGATTTTTTGAGCCTTAAAATGAAAAATCTCTGATTCAATATGTTTCACTGTTGGTATGTAAAATTAAAGGTTTCTCTGGTGACAAAGATTTTGTAATCTAAAGAAATCCCACTTCAATCTCCCTTCTAGCACATTGCCTGCAAAGTTGTTAAGGTAGCACATGGTACACACACGCACATGTATCAGGATGGAGCAAGCTCTGTCCTGCTCCTGCACTGTCGTAAGAATGACAGATTATCGCATAGATGCCCCGACACTGCCCTGCATAAAAAATTTGGACAGAATTTGAATAGAAAAACTAACGTTTAAGCAGCACTTCATTTGTTGAATTGATCGGATAGGAACCTTATACCGATTAATAATTAAGGTGCCAAAATCCTGAAAATTAAGTAATTAACCACTGTATGAAGGAAGAGAAATGTTAAACTTCAAGTGGATAGTGCAAATGGATGCAAATCCCTTTTCCAGGAAAGCAAAATTTCCCCCGTTGAAATTTAATTGGAATAAGTCGGGCCTGAGGTGGGATCGAACCCACAACCTATGGCGATCTAGGCCACTGCTTCGGTTTATGATTTTCGCAAAGCTAACGTACGAGATATAACCAATTATCTAAGTGATTGTAACTGGTATGAATTGTTAGGCAGTATAAATAATATAGATGACATGTGGCAAACATTTAAACTTAAAATGCATGAATGTTTTTCTCGTTTTGTACCAATGAAGCATCCAAATAAGCCAAAGCAAAAGTTCAGTCACAGATCTAGAAAATTACATAAATTGCAGTTGTCCAGACATCGAAAATTTAAGAAATTTGCTACTCCCCTAAACAAGCAAATGTGGCTTGCGGCTGCCCGGAAAGCAAGATGTAGTAAGAGAAATGATCTATTTCTTGCAGAAAAACGTATTCTTAATAGTAAAAATGAGGGAGTATTTTGGTCTTTTGTGAAATCTAAGCTAACTCCTGTTTCTCAAATTCCTATCCGAAACTGACGAGTTGCTAACAGATGATAGAGTTAAGGCCAACACGTTTAATGAATATTTTGCATCCGTCTTTACCCAAGACGATGGCAACAATCTTGATTTTGAGAACAGAACTAATTCTGTTTTGGAATATTGTGATTTTAGTGAGCAAACTGTTTTAAAACATTTAAAGAAAATGAAGCCAAAGTTTAGTTCAGGGCCGGATCAAATCCCACAGTGGTTTCTGGTAAAATTTGCTAACCAATTAGCTGCTCCTCTATCTATACTATTTACATTCAGTTTTTCTAACAGCTGTCTACCTGCGGAGTGGAAATGTGCAAAAATTATCCCTATACATAAGAAGGGATCAAAATTTAAAGTTCAAAACTATCGACCTATTAGTTTACTATGCGCCTGTTCAAAAGTAATGGATTCTATAGTGGACGAA
The DNA here is from genome assembly GCA_030248195.1 of Trissonchulus latispiculum. NCBI lineage: Eukaryota > Metazoa > Nematoda > Enoplea > Enoplida > Ironidae > Trissonchulus > Trissonchulus latispiculum. Next base: position 3,088 of record JASAND010023830.1, read on the forward strand.
AGCTTTGGTTCATTTACAGAAGGTAATGACTTAATAACAAGTAGCCAACATGGCTTTAGACCACGCAGGTCAACAGTAAGCCAATTGCTACAAACCCTGAATGAATGGACTCGTGCTTTGGATCAAAAGATGTTGATTGATACTCTTTATCTTGACATAGCAAAAGCTTTCGATTCAGTTTCACATACAAAATTGATAGTTAAATTGCAAAGGTATGGTATTTCTGGTCGGTTGTTGGAGTGGTTCAAAGCTTATCTTCAAGGTAGACAACAATACGTTCGTGTTAATGACGCTAAATCATGTTTGCAACAAGTTGTCTCCGGTGTACCCCAAGGTAGCATTTTAAGGCCAAGATTGTTTACATTGTTCATGAATGATATTGAAGATTGTCTAGTGTGTATGTCAGCTAAAATTTATGCAGATGATACAAAATTTTATTGTTTTTACAATGATATATTGTCATGTGATTTGATCCAAACTGATATTTGCAACATTGGGAACTGGGCCAAGAAAAACCAACTGAAAATAGCATTTCAAAAATCCAACATTGTACATCTCGGTTATAATAACCCAATGAAATCATACTATATGGATTTCTTGGAAATTCCCCATGTTGCAGAGATCAGAGATTTAGGATTACTAATATCAGCTGATTTAAAAGTTACCACGCATTGCATCAGTCTAGCCAAGACAGCATTGCAAATGATAAATTTAATCTTTAGAAATTTTTATTCGAAATCAAGAACATTCCTACTGAAGCTTTACACAATGTTCGTTAGACCAAAGCTTGAATATGCTAGTGAAGTGTGGAATCCTCATCTACAAAAAGATGTTCAAATAATAGAAAAAGTTGAGCGAAATTTTACAAAACGTCTACCGGGCCTCAATACCTTTTCTTATTCTGACAGGCTAAAACATCTGCAACTAGAAACAGTTGAACAGCGAAGACAGCGTCGCGACTTAGTTATGGTGTATAAGATTGTGTATGGTTTAATCAATCTTGATTTTAATGATTTTTTCACTTTTACCGATATGCCTACAGGAGGTCACTCTTTAAAGCTTGCAGTGAATCATGTTCGATTAGATGTAAGAAAGCACTATTTCAGTGAAAGAGTTGCTAAATTTTGGAATAGTCTCCCTGATGACGTTGTTATGGCAGATACGCTTAATATATTTCGTAACCATATTGCAAACATTACTTTTCAGTTTGTTACAGAAGGTCGGGTACTTGCAGTCGACTCTCGGCCCAACCCGAACCTTCATAACCAGTGATGTATCTATGTTTATGGCATTCTGTTTGATCAGTATTGTCGTGTATATGTTGACTGGTTTAAATAAACTAACTAAACTAAAAAAACTAAACACTCTACCGATTGAGCCACCCAGGCACAATCGAACCAAGCTTATGTTTGAATTCGTTCCCAAACTGTAGTGACATTTTAGAAGACGCTTTCGCGCCAGCCCACACAGTCTGATGGGAGCAAACCTGTTACTTTTAATATCAGTTTTCCCATAAAGTTGACCATACTCCATCAACATTTTCAAGGGACAATGTTGCCAAGGAGCAGGACTCGAAAAATTGTCAGCGCTGGGCACCTACGCATCTGTACAAGAGTATTTTATTTTTTTAAAAAGTTGGAAATATTTCATGATTTTATCCAGCCAACCATTAATTCTGCAAATAGTTCGATAGAATTTAGTTTATCTGCGTTCCCTGCAATGCTCGTTCTGGCAGATTTAGTAACTAAGTTTCACCAAACTTCCATTTACTAAGCGCTGAATGGAAAATGTTCAACTGTTCAAAAATGGCTATATACGTAGCTCTACAATGAATTTTTGTGAACGTTGAATGGTATATTTATTTACTGGAAGCGATTCAGAAAAGCCTGCCGATTCCTACCAGTATTTTTGACGCTAAACTGAAAGCAAACACCAAAGTTTATCAGCTGGAGAGCTTGTTTCACTGTTTGTTTATATTGCTGATTTACTTTCGGCATTAACATTGGCAAATACGTTTGGACCTTTTAATGTAAAGCTGTCGAATAGTCGAATTCTTGTGCTTATGGATGCCGTGATTTTAAATGAATTAAAAGAGATTCAGAGAAAGTCATATTCGCCCTACAGCCGATTTCCTGTAGGATGCGTTCTGATCTGCGAAGACGGGAGTCATATAGCAGGTACAGTGGCTTATGGTTATCCATTTGATGGAATCGAACACCTGTGTCTCAGCTATTACTAAGCTTCTCCAAATTTCAGACTAACTAAAATTTAGTATGATTTTCCAACACTAAGGTTTCGGTCTAGTGTCAATTTGATTTTCTAACGTTAGGGGCAGAAATGTTTTTAGATTGAACAGATTGAAATGAATTATTTTGCTATTTTGCTATTTTCAAAATTTTTGCAACTGACTATAACCCTTTAATGCCTGAATTTCCTCCGGACTAACGGCTGAAAATGACCGATTTCACATTTTTGGCTGCCGTTTTTTACTGGGAGCACGTAGAGAGATTGGACTACCACCAATCGATAGAGAATTGATTGCTCTACATTTCGTATGTAAGCATTGAAGGGTACCCGATGCACCCAGAAAAAGTTAGAAGCCGTCAAAGTCGGCAAAAGTGCGAATTTTTGATAAAGTTCCATTGCAGAAAATTAACTAATTGATTTCTAGGAGCAAGAGTTGATTCTGAGGCAGAATAGACTATACGCTATTTTAATGCGCAGAATCTCCCCTATCACCTGGTGAAACGGCTTTTCCGCTGACGAACTACCGCCGGCTTTGGATTCGTTTGAATGCAGTGCTCGAACATGGCTTGAAATCATCAAGATTTTCATTGCCGGCGGAATGCTATAGAAACTCGATTTTTCAAGCAGGTGTGGAAATATTTTCGGAAAATAGGGTGAACGCGTTGAAGAAAAAAGGAGCAAGTTTCCAAACTGCCAACCGGCAACTGGACCCTGTCCCAAAAATAAAATGACGAAAATCACCACTTGGGCCATATGGCCCTTCCCGGCATTAAAGGGTTATTGAGTTTGGCGACTTTTTAAAAATATGGTCAAAACCGGTTAGGAATCGTGAATTTAGGCCAAAAACGCAATTAAAATGCAGCAGAAGGATGTTGTAAGTCGAAGATTTGAATTTCCAACACTATTATATAACCCTTTAATGCCTGAATTTCCTCCGGACTAACGGCTGAAAATGACCGATTTCACATTTTTGGCTGCCGTTTTTTACTGGGAGCACGTAGAGAGATTGGACTACCACCAATCGATAGAGAATTGATTGCTCTACATTTCGTATGTAAGCATTGAAGGGTACCCGATGCACCCAGAAAAGTTAGAAGCCGTCAAAGTCGGCAAAAGTGCGAATTTTTGATAAAGTTCCATTGCAGAAAATTAACTAATTGATTTCTAGGAGCAAGAGTTGATTCTGAGGCAGAATAGACTATACGCTATTTTAATGCGCAGAATCTCCCCTATCACCTGGTGAAACGGCTTTTCCGCTGACGAACTACCGCCGGCTTTGGATTCGTTTGAATGCAGTGCTCGAACATGGCTTGAAATCATCAAGATTTTCATTGCCGGCGGAATGCTATAGAAACTCGATTTTTCAAGCAGGTGTGGAAATATTTTCGGAAAATAGGGTGAACGCGTTGAAGAAAAAAGGAGCAAGTTTCCAAACTGCCAACCGGCAACTGGACCCTGTCCCAAAAATAAAATGACGAAAATCACCACTTGGGCCATATGGCCCTTCCCGGCATTAAAGGGTTATTGAGTTTGGCGACTTTTTAAAAATATGGTCAAAACCGGTTAGGAATCGTGAATTTAGGCCAAAAACGCAATTAAAATGCAGCAGAAGGATGTTGTAAGTCGAAGATTTGAATTTCCAACACTATTATATAACCCTTTAATGCCTGAATTTCCTCCGGACTAACGGCTGAAAATGACCGATTTCACATTTTTGGCTGCCGTTTTTTACTGGGAGCACGTAGAGAGATTGGACTACCACCAATCGATAGAGAATTGATTGCTCTACATTTCGTATGTAAGCATTGAAGGGTACCCGATGCACCCAGAAAAAGTTAGAAGCCGTCAAAGTCGGCAAAAGTGCGAATTTTTGATAAAGTTCCATTGCAGAAAATTAACTAATTGATTTCTAGGAGCAAGAGTTGATTCTGAGGCAGAATAGACTATACGCTATTTTAATGCGCAGAATCTCCCCTATCACCTGGTGAAACGGCTTTTCCGCTGACGAACTACCGCCGGCTTTGGATTCGTTTGAATGCAGTGCTCGAACATGGCTTGAAATCATCAAGATTTTCATTGCCGGCGGAATGCTATAGAAACTCGATTTTTCAAGCAGGTGTGGAAATATTTTCGGAAAATAGGGTGAACGCGTTGAAGAAAAAAGGAGCAAGTTTCCAAACTGCCAACCGGCAACTGGACCCTGTCCCAAAAATAAAATGACGAAAATCACCACTTGGGCCATATGGCCCTTCCCGGCATTAAAGGGTTATTGAGTTTGGCGACTTTTTAAAAATATGGTCAAAACCGGTTAGGAATCGTGAATTTAGGCCAAAAACGCAATTAAAATGCAGCAGAAGGATGTTGTAAGTCGAAGATTTGAATTTCCAACACTATTATATAACCCTTTAATGCCTGAATTTCCTCCGGACTAACGGCTGAAAATGACCGATTTCACATTTTTGGCTGCCGTTTTTTACTGGGAGCACGTAGAGAGATTGGACTACCACCAATCGATAGAGAATTGATTGCTCTACATTTCGTATGTAAGCATTGAAGGGTACCCGATGCACCCAGAAAAAGTTAGAAGCCGTCAAAGTCGGCAAAAGTGCGAATTTTTGATAAAGTTCCATTGCAGAAAATTAACTAATTGATTTCTAGGAGCAAGAGTTGATTCTGAGGCAGAATAGACTATACGCTATTTTAATGCGCAGAATCTCCCCTATCACCTGGTGAAACGGCTTTTCCGCTGACGAACTACCGCCGGCTTTGGATTCGTTTGAATGCAGTGCTCGAACATGGCTTGAAATCATCAAGATTTTCATTGCCGGCGGAATGCTATAGAAACTCGATTTTTCAAGCAGGTGTGGAAATATTTTCGGAAAATAGGGTGAACGCGTTGAAGAAAAAAGGAGCAAGTTTCCAAACTGCCAACCGGCAACTGGACCCTGTCCCAAAAATAAAATGACGAAAATCACCACTTGGGCCATATGGCCCTTCCCGGCATTAAAGGGTTATTGAGTTTGGCGACTTTTTAAAAATATGGTCAAAACCGGTTAGGAATCGTGAATTTAGGCCAAAAACGCAATTAAAATGCAGCAGAAGGATGTTGTAAGTCGAAGATTTGAATTTCCAACACTATTATATAACCCTTTAATGCCTGAATTTCCTCCGGACTAACGGCTGAAAATGACCGATTTCACATTTTTGGCTGCCGTTTTTTACTGGGAGCACGTAGAGAGATTGGACTACCACCAATCGATAGAGAATTGATTGCTCTACATTTCGTATGTAAGCATTGAAGGGTACCCGATGCACCCAGAAAAAGTTAGAAGCCGTCAAAGTCGGCAAAAGTGCGAATTTTTGATAAAGTTCCATTGCAGAAAATTAACTAATTGATTTCTAGGAGCAAGAGTTGATTCTGAGGCAGAATAGACTATACGCTATTTTAATGCGCAGAATCTCCCCTATCACCTGGTGAAACGGCTTTTCCGCTGACGAACTACCGCCGGCTTTGGATTCGTTTGAATGCAGTGCTCGAACATGGCTTGAAATCATCAAGATTTTCATTGCCGGCGGAATGCTATAGAAACTCGATTTTTCAAGCAGGTGTGGAAATATTTTCGGAAAATAGGGTGAACGCGTTGAAGAAAAAAGGAGCAAGTTTCCAAACTGCCAACCGGCAACTGGACCCTGTCCCAAAAATAAAATGACGAAAATCACCACTTGGGCCATATGGCCCTTCCCGGCATTAAAGGGTTATTGAGTTTGGCGACTTTTTAAAAATATGGTCAAAACCGGTTAGGAATCGTGAATTTAGGCCAAAAACGCAATTAAAATGCAGCAGAAGGATGTTGTAAGTCGAAGATTTGAATTTCCAACACTATTATATAACCCTTTAATGCCTGAATTTCCTCCGGACTAACGGCTGAAAATGACCGATTTCACATTTTTGGCTGCCGTTTTTTACTGGGAGCACGTAGAGAGATTGGACTACCACCAATCGATAGAGAATTGATTGCTCTACATTTCGTATGTAAGCATTGAAGGGTACCCGATGCACCCAGAAAAAGTTAGAAGCCGTCAAAGTCGGCAAAAGTGCGAATTTTTGATAAAGTTCCATTGCAGAAAATTAACTAATTGATTTCTAGGAGCAAGAGTTGATTCTGAGGCAGAATAGACTATACGCTATTTTAATGCGCAGAATCTCCCCTATCACCTGGTGAAACGGCTTTTCCGCTGACGAACTACCGCCGGCTTTGGATTCGTTTGAATGCAGTGCTCGAACATGGCTTGAAATCATCAAGATTTTCATTGCCGGCGGAATGCTATAGAAACTCGATTTTTCAAGCAGGTGTGGAAATATTTTCGGAAAATAGGGTGAACGCGTTGAAGAAAAAAGGAGCAAGTTTCCAAACTGCCAACCGGCAACTGGACCCTGTCCCAAAAATAAAATGACGAAAATCACCACTTGGGCCATATGGCCCTTCCCGGCATTAAAGGGTTATTGAGTTTGGCGACTTTTTAAAAATATGGTCAAAACCGGTTAGGAATCGTGAATTTAGGCCAAAAACGCAATTAAAATGCAGCAGAAGGATGTTGTAAGTCGAAGATTTGAATTTCCAACACTATTATATAACCCTTTAATGCCTGAATTTCCTCCGGACTAACGGCTGAAAATGACCGATTTCACATTTTTGGCTGCCGTTTTTTACTGGGAGCACGTAGAGAGATTGGACTACCACCAATCGATAGAGAATTGATTGCTCTACATTTCGTATGTAAGCATTGAAGGGTACCCGATGCACCCAGAAAAAGTTAGAAGCCGTCAAAGTCGGCAAAAGTGCGAATTTTTGATAAAGTTCCATTGCAGAAAATTAACTAATTGATTTCTAGGAGCAAGAGTTGATTCTGAGGCAGAATAGACTATACGCTATTTTAATGCGCAGAATCTCCCCTATCACCTGGTGAAACGGCTTTTCCGCTGACGAACTACCGCCGGCTTTGGATTCGTTTGAATGCAGTGCTCGAACATGGCTTGAAATCATCAAGATTTTCATTGCCGGCGGAATGCTATAGAAACTCGATTTTTCAAGCAGGTGTGGAAATATTTTCGGAAAATAGGGTGAACGCGTTGAAGAAAAAAGGAGCAAGTTTCCAAACTGCCAACCGGCAACTGGACCCTGTCCCAAAAATAAAATGACGAAAATCACCACTTGGGCCATATGGCCCTTCCCGGCATTAAAGGGTTACCAGAGCTCAAATATTGCAAAGTTTTTCATTAAGCGAAATTCTATGTTTTTTGCATTTTAAACGGAGACTAAGGGAACCGTGAAAGTTTTGACCCCCATTTTGCTGAACAGTTGCATATACGTAGTAGGCATGGGCACGGGTCCAAAAAATTGGACTCGGGTACCCGGCACTACCCGAAGCCCTATGTCGGGCAATTGCAACGCTACCCGGGTACCCGACTTCGGTTACCCGGGTACCCGGGTACCCGAGCAGTTGCCGGGTACCCGCAAACAAAATTGCATTTTTAATGCTTATTTTTTGTTTGCCATTAAAATAAAACAATTTTGCGGCATATTTCAGCTTAATTCTTTTATAAATTTAACTTGCAGGGTGACTGATGGCGAAAAGTGTTGGTATTTGGTACCATAACAAAAATTTTTGCAGTCCCACTGTGACAATGGACTCAAACTATTACACAATTCAATAGAATGGTAAAAATATATACAGTTTTCACTTTAGTTAGCTTTTGCTTTAGCTACTGTTTGATATATAGTAATAAAATATTTTCTAGTGAAAAAGAGGTCAGCTGGTTTGGAATGAAGACTTACGACTGATTTACAAAAATTGGCATTGGCATTGGCATAGGGTTGAATTTTAATATAAACTTTACCTAAACAAGTTACCTTGAGGTTGCAATTCCACAACTGGCTTAGAATCAAGAAATCTGCGTTCACCACGATTTTAAAAAAATTTTTTAGCATTTCTGTTTTCAAGAATGTTAAATTTATCAAAGTCGTAGTGCAATTATGTTACAAAACCACTAATCAAAAAAACTGGCAAAATATTGTATCATTAAAATTTTATAAAAATGGACAATCTGTTTGAAAGTTGCATTAGTCTAGACCAGAAAAAAGTAGAGTAGAGTTCAATTTAACTTTTTTCAGTTCAGCTTACTTTCGCGGAAAGGCCGTAAAGAAAGGAAAGTTGCGAGATCCGAATATCGAGTTTTCTCAGTCCCATAGAAGGGCTCATACCAGGTCAATGTATCGAATAGTGTTGTTGCCCGGCCAGTTTTTTGACTCGGCCGGCCGAGCTTGTGAACCCGGCTGGCCGGCCGGGTTAAACAGGAACAGGCCGGCCGGAACCATTTTTGCCCTATTTTTCGTGTATCCTGCAAAATTTTTAGCATTAAAGGATGCATACAATTCTCCTGGTTATAATATAACAGACAAAATTAACTAGTGTCCTTTTTCTGAAGACCGGCCGGCCGGGTGATGGCCAGCGGCAAATTGGCGGTATCGTGGGCCGGCCGGCCGGGTTTTCCTCGGCCGGTCAACAACTCTAGTATCGAATGCATTATTTGCTCGTGCTCGATGGTTTTTGTCTTTCCAAACTATTTAAGCAGCCAATATGTCAAAGAAACAGCTAGTACCCGTAGTTCCGACTTGCAATCGGTTATGGTTCCTCAAAAAGTTGACTAAAATCATCACTTTCAGTGAACTGGACTGATTTATGAAAGTTCAGACTCATTTCTATGCTCATTGCAATTAGGGAACGTTCTGAAGTCATGATATCTGCTGTGGGAAATTTGTCAAGCAATATTCAATATTGTCACAGTAAACTTCAGCTTAAACTTGTTCTGCAAGAATCCGTGGATCTTTACGATTTACCCCTCCACCACTCAAAAATTATCGGAGTTATCGGGGACATAGAACACAAATTTAAAATCAGTTTTTATTCCTGCTGGAGCAGGAATGTATAAAAAGGAAATTCATATGTTTAGTGCATGGTGAGTCATTTCTCCATTCAGAAGCCCTTTCTTCAACATAGGGCTAGCTTAGGCCCGATTTTTTTTGCATTCGGATTATGCAAATTAGGTTTTGGAGCCTATTTAAGCGGCAGAACTGAGAGCCTTCGCGCAGTCTTCGGCTGTCAGCAATCTAAACGATTGCAGATTTTTGAGCACTAGTGTAGCTTGGGAGCTACACATGGTGGATTAGGCAATGAATTAAGGTACTAACTTGCGCTGGACATCACAAGTTCAGGCCAATCATGGCATGGCAAGCATAGGCCTGCACTCCCTGATGACCATAGACTTCATTGAGAATTGGGGAAAAATTAAGCAGCGGAATGAAAGTAATAGAAATCTTGTGCAGAAAAATTTTCTTTTTATTGGAAGAACGAATGTAAGTTTGTCAGCTGTACTGTTGAACCCAATGATATTAACTGATTGTATTGTGCTATGCTGAGGAAAGTCTGGTCTGAAAAGACAGCAAGACATTTAGTGAGATATTTCAAAAGATAACAGTATTTCGATACTAAAAGAATTAAGCTGAGATTAGTTAAATCAAGTGGAATTGTAAACCGAACCTGCAGCTTCTAACGCTTAAAGAGCCTTCCGACAAAGGCAATTTTGCAATTGAATAAAACAGGTCTACAAAGGAATACTGCCCCTTTTGGGGCCTACTTGTTTATTCTGAGCTTTGTTAGTTCTGCATATGTATGAGCTAAGCTTGTAAGCTTCAAAAGTGAACTTATACGGAGCTAACGGAAAACCGAATCGAAAAACTTATTTCAGATTATTCTGGTCCCCAAAAATTGCTATATGCAACTGTTCAGCAAAACGGGGGTCAAAACTTTTTACGGTTCCCTTAGTCTCCGTTTAAAATGGAAAAAATATAGAATTTCGCTTAATGAAAAACATTGCAATATTTGAGCTCTGGATGGTTGAAAACCCTACCCTACCAAATTTTAGCTCGATTCGTCAAATTTAAAATTTTTGAGTGTTGTGGGGGGAGGGGGGTAAACTGGAAAATCCCAGTTTTATGCGGTTTTTCCTGTTTTAACTGGATATCGGGTACCCGAAGCAGGACCCGGGTACCCGAAAATTTTCGGGTACCCGGGTACCCGTCGGGTACGCGACTACCCGTGCCCATGCCTAATACGTAGCAATTTTTGGGGACCAGAACAATAATCGGTTTTTCGATTCGGTTTTCCGTTAGCTCCGTATAAGTTCACTTTTGAAGCTTACAAGCTTAGCTCATGCTGAACTAACAAAGCTCAGAACAAAAAACTGATTTTAAATTTGTGTTCTGTGACCCCGATAAACTCCGATAATTTTTGAGTGGTGGAGTAAATCGTAAAGGTCCGCGGATTTTTGCAGAACAAGTTTAAGCTGAAGTTTACTGTGACAATATTGAATATTGCTTGACAAATTTCCCACAGCAGATATCATGACTTCAGAACGTTCCCTAATTGTAATGAGCATAGAAATGGGTCTGAACTTTCATAAATCAGTCCAGTTCACTGAAAGTGATGATTTTAGCCAAATTTTTTGAGGAACCACAATCGATTGGAAGTCGGAACTACGGGTACTTGCTTGTTTCTTTGACATATTGGCTGCTTAAATAGTTTGGAAAGACAAAATTATCGAGCACGAGCAAATAATGCATTCGCTACATTGACCTGGAATGAGCCCTTCTATGGGACTGAGAAAACTCGATATTCGCAACTTTCCTTTCTTTACGGCTAAAAAGAGTTGAATTGAACTCGGTCTTTAACTCTGCTCTACTCTTTTCTAGTCTAGACTAATGCATCTTTCAAACAGATCGTCCATTTTTATAAAATCTTAATGATACAATATTCTGCCAGTTTTTTGATTAGTGGTTTTGTAACATAAATTGCACTACGACTTTTGATAAATTTAACATTCTTGAAAACAGAAACGCTAAAACATATTTTTTAAAATCGTGGTGAACACACAGATTTCTTGATTCTAAGCGAGTTTGGGAATTGCAACCTCAAGGTAACTTGTTTAGGTAAAGTTTATATTAAAATTTAACCCTATGCCAATGTAAGTTTTGTAAATCAGTCGTAGTCTCCATTCCAAATTCAGCTGACCTCTTTTTCACCAGAAAATATTTTATTACTATATGTCAAACAGTATCTTAAGCAAAAGCTAACTAAAGCGAAAACTGTACAGATTTTTACAGTTCTAGTGAATTGAGTAATAGCAAGAGTACATAATGAAAAGAGTGTGACAAGCCTAACACTCTATGCAGTGAAGGCCAAAACTATGCTATGCGCGCTATCGGTTGACCCCCCACGAATTGACCCCCCTCTCACACCGCCCATATGTGGGTACGTAATCGAAACGGGGGTCGCTCACTGCTTTGCATAATTACACGCTGAAATTAACGGGAGCCCAATTTGGAGAGGGGGTTTAAGCGTGTGTGTTTAACACTTGTATGTAGAAAACATGCTAAGCGAGTGAGCGACCCCCGTTTGGAACTATGTACCCATATAGGGGCGGTGTGAGAGGGGGTCAATTCGTGGGGAGGGGGTCAGCCGATAGCGCGCATAGCATAGTTTTGCCCTTCACTGCATAGAGTGTGACGCTTGTCATACTCTTATCATTATGTACTCTTGGTAATAGTTTGAGTCCATTGTCACAGTGGGACTGCAAAAATTTTGGTTATGGTACTAAATACCAACACTTTTCGGTATGAGTCACCCTGCAAGTTAAATTTATAAAAGAATTAAGCTGAAATATGCCGCAAAATTGTTTTATTTTAATGGCAAACAAAAAATAAGCATTAAAATTGCAAGTTTGTTTCCGGGTACCCGACAACTGCTCGGGTACCCGGGTAGCTTTGCAATTACCCGACATAGGGCTTCGGGTAGTGCCGGGTACCCGGGTCCAATTTTTTGGACCCGTGCCCATGCCTAAGCATTGCCGCACAAGCATAGAGCGAGTGAGCGTACCCCCGTTTGGACTGGGACCAATTTACGGGGAGTGTCCCTACGGTCTAGAGGCCTGCATTACGGCCCGCGGCCCGGCCCGCGTGCCGACGGCCAAAGTTCACGGGCTGGTCCGGGCTGCGGGCCGAAGCTTACGGGCCGGGCCGGGCCGCGGGCACAGTTTTCGGTCTGCTACCATTTTTTGCCAGATTTTACTGAGGAAAAATAACTCAAATGTTTAACTTCAAAGAATTTTGTGCTTCTTGGTCATGTTTCTTACTTTTCAGGAACTAGTTTCAGTATTTTCATATTGTAGAATTTGGAATTCTAATAAAGACATTAAATTTTCAATAAAGAGTTGCAAGTTCTTCTTTGACTGTGTATATGTCTGATTCAACCATCGCTTATCTGCTAACCAACTGGAACAATAACCCTAATTTGATATCGCGAGTTTACTTTGACAAAAAGGCATAAATTATCAGAACAAAACACAAAAGAATTAAGAAAATCAAACGTTTCAATCAGTACCGCAAAATGGGGACAAGCACCGCAATTGTAGAGAAAGGGAAAACAAAAATACAAAACACAAACCTTTATAAAAATCCAAAAGGGGGGTGAAGCAAGTTGCCCCCAAAATGTGAGACTAAGTGTTGAATGGGACAGGAACTAAAAATCCGACCAGTCCCAATGATGAAATTAAAGACTAAACGGATGCGCGCTCATTTTTGAAGAGTTTTGAAAATAGCTAAGTCCTGCCTTTGACTTTACACAAAAGGAGAATTTAGATTGATTTGCATAAAGGTAGCACTCATTTTTGCATAATTTTGAATGAAGTCAAGGAAATAATCCACAGATTACCCCCTCTTTTTAAGCGCGCGCCCTCGCCGCGGCCTCCGGGCACACAGATTGTAATAAAATTGTGTTAGCTTACGTACCGTAGCTACTAGTATAGATAACGCATTTTAGAAAAATCGGATAAAGATAAAAAATTTTCGTATCCCTCGGGGACGTCTTCCCGGGGACACTACTAGGGCCCCACACTTATACACAAACTAGGGGATTCCGAGACACAGATAAAACTACTCCGGAACATACCGGGGGTACACTCAACACAAATATACGGACTTTGCCGTTACATAGACACAAACAAAAATGGGAGAAGGCCCTTTAGCCGCGACAAAAGCGCACACTTCAAAACAGCGGATAACCCGAAGATATGAAATTACAATAATATGAAGTATACAAAGAATATAATCATCAAAAGTGAGTGCCAACTAAAGCGCTCGAAATATAAAATAAAATTTTCAATAAAGGAAGCAAAATATGTATTTACTGTAACCATAGAAAAAATATATAAAGGAATGACGAATAGTAAGGGGGAAGGCAGAGGGCACAGGGAGAGACCAAATTTTTATGCTCCAAGGGAGCGAAATAGATCAAGAGGGAGAGTTTTTACAAACCCAAAAGGGTCTCTGCCTGAGCACCTGCCAACCCCAACAAGTATACGACTATGGTATCTTTTTATTATAAATGCCACAAAATTGTAAAGCAGAAAAATAAAGCACTATGGAAAATAGCTGCAACAAATTGGACATGGAAAATAAGGCAACGAATATGGCAGTACAAAATTTGAAAAAATTTGAAAAATGGAAGTAAACCCACGACAGTTTTAGTAAAGAAAAGTGAAAAAAGCAGCATGTTAAGAAAAACAGTAAAGACCCGAAAAGATTAAGACATAGGATAACATACGACAAGTATAGAACAGCCAAGCTGAGCTAGAGCGTACCGCCCCACCCGAACATAGAATCTCGGAAAAGTAGAAGCAGGAAAGCGAAATTTATAAGGAATTTAAGGAAAATTTAACCCCGGAGAAGAAACCCAAACAATGACCAAATAGACCCCACCCAACCAAGGTTAACACTAAATGTGTAGAAGACATTTACGGAATAGACAGTGAACCAACAATTAGCAAAGGGGGAAAGGGGGAGGAGGGACGGACAAGGTAAGGTGACGCATAAACGGGTTCACAACAAGCATTACAAAAATTGACTTAAACAGGTGGCTCCAGGCTGCGGGAAAAGATTTTTGATTCGAAAGAACCTTGGGAAAGATCCCATACCAAATCACCGGACCAGAATCTCCGGACCTCTGGGCGGATGCCCCTCGGCATCAAGCGCCCGCTCAACCAAGACTAACACCGCCAGCCTTCCAAATGCAGAACCAGGCCCGTCCAAATGCCAGATGGAATCCATAGGGACCGACCCGTATCACACAGGGGAAAATACAGTACCAAACAAACAAAACAACACAACAGGGGAACGCTCGCCGTCAAAAGGGACAGGGGGGAGGGAAGGGGACAGTAAGTAGAATACAGAACAAACAAATATAAGTAAAAAGGAGTAACATACAGCATATATATAGGAATAAGCATATAGGCATAAAGCCTAACATTGACAAACAAAAATAATTGGGCAAAAGCGCGCAGTACATATATATGAGGCCCGATTAATTTAGAGAGTGTAGGCAAAACCGGCTGGAACCGTTATCTCCCCTACGGGGGAAACGCAGGCAACGCAGGAGACGCCAAATCATAAAAAACGGAAAATAATGCTCAAGAGTCAAAAATGCCGGTCCGGGGTTGACCGCCCACCGTTACCTCCCCTACGGGGAAAGCGCAGGCGGCGAGCAACCACGGACCCGCCGAGGTGCGGCACGGTGTTATTGATACCCCAGTACTATTGCCTATATTGATAAAAATAGATTAAAAATATAAAAGTAAACATTTATTAAAAACATGAGGTAATTTATGAAGTACCCTTGTATTAAACTGAGCGTTTCGAGTAATTAAACTTTTATCCAAAATTTATAGAACGACATGAGGAAAACTCTAGGAAGGTGAATTTGAAAGAAAATAGGTGTTCTACGGTACTAAAAAAAAGGAGGCGTCGCAACCGACAATAAAATGAATTAGAAACACCAAATTAGTAACATTTTCCCCCAAATCCATGCGTCCTAAACACAGGAGTCATGCTCTATTAGAGAAAAAATGTTCTCCCAGGCAAGCAAAATATTTTTAAACTAGAAAAGGTTTTTAGAAATTCGAACAGAAAAATTTACAACCCCCACTGTTCAGACAATACAAGAAACAAAGAACATATACCACAAAACCACAAATCTGGGGCTAGACCGGTACCAGGAACCCAAGAGAGTAGGAACCTAAGACATAAAACAAAAATAATTAGTCACAAAATTAGTAAAATTATAGGTAAAAACTAGAGAATAATTAAAACGACGTTAATACAGATGTACGTATAAACACAACATGCCTAATCGCAGCACGTGCCTGACAGATCGGTGAGCAGAGTGAACATTGAGCTTGTGCCGAGGTCGGTACAGTAAAACCAGGTGAACAGGGTGAACATTGGTGTCGAGGACGGCACAGTAAAACCCGGAAAACAGAATGCCAGGTCAACGTGAGAATGTCCCAGGTCAAAATTTGCTGAACTAAAATTGTTCACCTTACGATTTTTAAAATTGGCATGGATAGGGCTTCCTGCACACGAAGTTGTAGCTACCCCAGTTCAGTTTCATTTTTGACTGTTCCGACCTCGACACAGAATTTTCAAACTTTTTACAGAACAAGGAATTGCCAACAATAAACATCTATGTGAACCCCCACAGCGTTCAGGTGTTAAATTACCATACAAGAGATCCCTTCAATTTTGATTGGAGTACATTTTCCCAAGCAAAACCTTTTTTGAAAAAAAAGCAAATTTGAAAACTTGTTTGAACTGCTCACAAAAATAAAAAGTAGTGTACAACAGTGGAATGATCAAATTTTACGTATGCCCGGTACAAAAACGAATGGGCCGTCTGCAGCCAACCCGTAGCGCCCCGACCAAGCACAGAAACAATTCAAAGATTCTTATCAACAATATTTGAAAAACTTATGTAGATCCTGGTGATAACTTCCTGACCCCGAAGACTGCCAACCATTATCCGCTGGAAACAAGTGGATCAATGGCGGAGGAAACTTGTAGCTGATATTAAATCAAAAGTTAAATTTTTGCACGTGTGATGTGAAACTGCGGCCAGGCAGCTGTGAATAAAATGAGTATACGAACAAAATATAAAACATCTGGAGTTAAACTGTCAAGTTGAAAAGGTGCAGGTTAAAATGTGTACCGAAACCATTGAACCTAAAATAGTAAAAGACAATAGTACTGGAGATATAAAAACAAAATGGGAAAGCACCTAAGATATATACGTACAGGTACGTAACAGTGTATATAAGTTCTGAAACTTGAGACGAAAATTATTTAAATCAAATTGAAATATGAATCCTATAAATTTGAATCAATCGAAAAGCGAAAGAAAACTCTTCGAAGAATTTGTTTGATGAAAAAATTTTGGAAAAGGACTTTCAATAAATTAACCGGGCCAAGCTAACGACATAGTAATCATCAGGGTTTACCCCTCTTTTCAAATTGGACTAAATGACCAGGAGTTGTAGGGGTGACTGGAGGTTGTCTACCCTCTCTTTTGAAATTTCAAGATGCAGGCCTTCTTGTGGGACTCCGGACAGCAAGGGAGGTGGGGGCCGAACCCCCAAGGATGGAAGTATCAGTATCAGTATCATTTGTATACATCAGCGCAGGCGCATCGGCATACCAATTTGCTATAAATTCCGAGCGAATTTCGGCTGATAACAATAATGGGTGGTGTTTACTTGCATGTTTAATACTTCATTAGTCGAAAATAACAAGTCCCAGTGAAAACGTTTCATGAAATCAGTTCCTATTAAGATCTCACGAGAAAATTCAGGAACCATATGAAAAGACCACCCATATTCTTTATGCCCTACCGTGAAAATTATAAAAACTTTAGCAGAAAGTTTTAACGGCGTGTCGTTAGATGCCACTGCGGTGATGGGATCCGGTTTCTGAAATCGGACATTGGCGCCCCCCTTCAATCTTCTCTTTACTGTCCGGGGGCTGACAATGGATATTGCTGCTCCTGAATCAATAACGGTCAAAATTTGGTCCTCCCGGAGGTGACGACTATGGCTGGCATATTATCTGCTGTTACCGGTACTTGCTCGGATTTAATTTTGGTGGGCCTTCCCGGCGTTACCGCATCTGATGTCAGATCTTCCAGTTGGGGTTTTTCTGGCTTCTGCGGTGCCGTTGGACTGACAGGATCCTCAGCTTTTGTCCCTACAGAAATATGTTCGGGCCGGTGGCAGCAAGGAGCAGTCGCACCCCCGATTATCGGAGAAAAACCCGCGGTCCATGAGGGAGGTGACTGTTTTTCGACAAATGAAATAGAGCTGTATTCCGACTGATTTGGACATAGGCACATCAGTAAAGTTGCCATTTCCTGCATTTGGTTTAAAAGAGCATGGTAATATTTTTGCATAAAATCAAAAGTATCCATTTGTATGGCCCACAAGGTAGTAAAATTATGAACCACTTTTGAAAAAACATTTGACAATTGGGCCTCCATCATACTTAAATTAAATTGTGGAGAATTTGATGAGGCGACTGATTCAGGATGGTCGGAGCCAAATACGGAAGGGTCCACCCCCCTTTTGAAGCTTCGCCACCAGCCTGATCAGAAACCACCCCGACTTGAAACTGAGTCAGAATTTGATCAACCTGCCCGGCAATAACTCCATGTGAAGCCGGAGGCGCCCTCCTAGGAGAAGAGGGTGCAGCAGAAGCTGAAACCCCCGAATCCGAGGCTCGTACAAAATTTTGAGAGAGTTCCGGAACACCTGCATTTTGCATATGTACTGTACGTTGGTATGGGGCCGGGGTTGTAGTGGCCGAAGTTGAAATTGGTCTTGGCTGAGAATTTTGTCCTCCGACATAGCCACCCTGAGTTCCCAAGTTTGATGGGGGTGGAAGGACCGGAGCAGAAGCAGAAAATTGAACTGGGGGCGGGTTGGGAGGTAGGGCGGCGTACTGAGACAAAAGAGGAACCGGGGCATAATTTATGGGGGGATATTGCAGTTGGTGTAACGGTAATCCAGAATATTGAACGGGGTACGTATTTGATGAGTAGGCCACATGATCAACCCTCTCAGGTGTCGGACGGTTTTTATAATTTGGGGGAGCCTTTGAGGGGTATCGTTCCCAACAATTTTCCAGTCCGTGACCGCGTTTTTTACAGTATTTACAAGGGGTTTTTTTCTGTTTTTCTTCGTCCCACTTAGTCAAGGCTTCCTGGATATGTTGTTCAAACCAATCTTTTAATTCACGAAAACCCAGGCGAGCAGCTGTCACCTCCAAATTAGATTGGGAAGTAGAATCTGAACTTTTTTGAGAACTGGCTTTTTTGTCGGTGCCCCCATCTTCGACGTAATAGACTGCCAGATCATAGGAGAGAGTGTCTTCCTCCGGTGGGCGGGCCTCCCGAGGCTCTAAACGATCAATGATACGACGAACATCTTGCATAGTGGGACGCTGATGTAAAAAAAAGAAGCTAAGGCAGAAGCAAATTTATTGTGCACCCCGGCAAAAAGTTGCTGAACACATTCTTGTTTTCACCACAGGTCGAGGGCCATCGCTTGTAATTCAGAAATATAATGGCGAACCGATTCGTTGTGATGCTGCTTTCGGTGTGCAAAAGCCGAAAGCCGCTCCCGCAACGAGAGTTGTGGTTTTGGAAATTGCGATTTGATTAAATCCAAAAATCCTGAATAGGACTCGACGACCTGTGGGCCACAGCGAGAAGCAAAAATTTGAGCTTTTCCGGTTAATTTGTTCCAAAGGAGGCGCCCCCACTGGTCCTGAGGAACTGCATGAACTGCCACTGCTGACGCGAATTGGGGTAGCCAATCTTCAAAATATGCGTATTTTGTGTCATACCGAGGAACATCCCGTAAAACTTCTAGATAATAACGAAAAAAACCGGTATCAAATTTTGGGACTGAAATATCAGTAGCTTCCATAGTGTTTGGGGTTGGGTGTCGAGAACCTTTTGGAATTCCCGGATTTTTACCCACATTAGTGACTGAATAATTTGTATGGGCACCCACAGATGAAGGTGACCCAGAAAATTTTGAGGGAGGAGGTGAATTTAAATTTTGTTGAGAAAAGGGAGGGGAGGTGGTGACTGTTCACAGGCCTGATGCGGCTGGGCAGGCGCCGAAGGAGGGCCCGCGACAAAATCTTGCTGTACTGAGGACGGACCTCCCGAAGAAGGGGCGTCCCCAGTAGGAGCCAACGCTACACCTTTACCTCCCCTTGGGGGAAGCGCGGGTGTGCGATGCTCTTGCGGCCGCGGAAGCTCAGTCGACCCTGAAAGACAGTTTTCTGTAACATAATCAGCCGCACAAGCATGCGACGCCACCATCTCCGCCATGTAGTAGGGGTTATTCGGGACTCGCTGAGGTAGAACTGGAGGGACCTGTAGTGGGGGCAAGTTTTGTTGGGACCCTTCCCACGAGTAATTATTATCCAACTCACGAATTACCGGGTTTTCGAAAACTTGTTGTTCTAGTTGGTCGTAGTTGAAATTTGCTGGGGTACGTATGAGATATTGGCCCTCAGGGTATTGTGAGGTGGGGGGTTGGTAGCGCAGTTGGGGCAATTGTTGTTGGATATGGGGTTCTGGGGCTGCAATTTGAATTCCCTCGTATAAATGTTGGCCGCAGGACCCCGGGTGGACAGGGTAATAGCGTGGGTCAACTTGATTCAAAAAGGTTTGATTGGCAATTTTTTCTGGGGAGGCCAAAGGTGGATTTTGGGAAGAAGGAGGGGAGCCTGCAAAGGTGGAGACGGAGGAGGCTGAGTGTGATACAAAGGTGGGGCAGAGGGACCCCCTTTACAAATTGGGGTTTTCTGAATTTGGACATAAGAAGGGGCCATCTGTTTCCGTATTGGTCCCGGGAAAAGGTAATGCCACCCATGTGTGAAGGTCGGGATAATTGGATTGTTGGCCCACTTACATGTGTATTTTGAAAATTTTGAAAATTTTGAAAATTTTCCACAGAATGGGTGGGCTGAGGCTGGGGTAAGTACGTAGAAAGAGGGGGTATGGGGTCCCCCCAGTTAGAACCATAACCACAGAACTTTGACTGTGGGCAGAATCACACAGATCCTGATTCGGAATCACCCGAATTAAGGGGGGGTTGGCCACCCATAGCCCTGATTTGGGCAGATTAAAAACCCCCATGGTTTTCGGGGGGGGGGGGGCGCCCCCCACCTGATTGATCAGAAGACAAACCCACGGCGTTACGAATATTAGAAAAATTTTGAGATGTTTTTGACTGTGAATACGTATCCACGGATGGAACGGAAGATTTAGGGGGCCTCACCCGAACCCAATAAAGCAGAAACAACTTCTTGAGCTGCCTTGGCAGCGTCAAATCGGGGGGAAATAAAATTATCAAAATCACGCCGAAAATTTGAATTTTCTCAATGCTGGCGGGTAGTGGGTTTTTCTAAAGGTTGGGAGGTAATTTGTGAGGGTGGAGAAACTGGCCCCCCAAGCGTTTTTACCCGGGTCTCTCTTTGGCTCTGTGTATAATTCTGACCCAAAGTTTGGGGAGGGGTAACCCTTTTGGGTTCAGAGGGGTGCAAGTTTGATAAATGTAGGTCAGTGGGTACCCCCACGTATTTTGCAAAGCCCCAGAAATATTTAGATTACCGCTGGAGGTTTTCCCTACGGGGAAAATTTCTCCAGCGGTTAAATTGCGTCTGGTACGAGGGGGGTAGGAGGGCGAACACCCCCCCGAAAAATTATAGGTGAGGGAACTGAATCTTGGGGGTGTTGATTTTCCGAATTTTCGGGATGGGGAAGATCTTGATTTTGGGGGTGGGGGAGTTCCCCCTGCAATTGGTCAGAATCAGAATTTGGGGGGGGGACGAAATTATAACTGGGGGGGAGGGCGCCGATTGGGGGATCTGTAAACTGAAATGGGGTGGATTATTCTGAGAATTTGGGGGGGGGGTTCTGAAAATTATGGGGGAATTACGTGGATCTGGGGTTGGACTCTGTAAATTTTGGGGGAGATCTTGTCCTCCCAGCCGCCCAGCCAACAATTGCGTTTCACCCCCCAAACCATTTACATTATGACTTGACAATACTGGGAGTGTACAATTTGTGACCCCCCCGGCAACCCCAAAAGTTTTTTGGGGGGGGGGGGTTGAGAACCCCCCAACTCAGTTCCCCCGACCGCGTCAGTCGCGGAGACAAAGAGAAACGGCGGTTTAAAAAACTATCCGAACTTTCCGGTGCTTGCCCAATAGGAAGTTCGGAAAAAAGGCTGGCAGTGTCATCACGAAGTTTTTAAGATAGCGGGTAAGCGGGGGAGAGGAATCAGACATTTTACTCAAAATGAAACGGTCGCCAGTTTGTAGAATTTTGAATTCTAATAAAGATAGTAAATTTTCAATAAAGAGTTGCAAGTTCGTGTTTGAGCGTGTATATGTCTGATTCAACCATCGCTTATCCGCTAACCAACTGGAAGTAGATGACAATAACCCTAATTTGATATCGCGAGTTTACTTTGACAAAAAGGCATAAATTATCAGAACAAAACACAAAAGAATTTACAAAATCAAACGTTTCAATCACTACCGCAAAACTACCGGGACAAGCACCGCAATTGTAGAGAAAGGGAAAACAAAAATACAAAACACAAACCTTTATAAAAATCCAAAAGGGGGTGAAGCAAGTTGCCCCCAAAATGGGAGACTAAGTGTTGAATGGGACAGGAACTAAAAATCCGACCAGTCCCAATGATGACGAAATTAAAGACTAAACGGATGCGCGCTCATTGAAGAATTTTGAAAATAGCTAAGTCCTGCCTTGGACTTTACACAAAAGGAGAATTTAGATTGATTTGCATGAAGGTAGCACTCACTTTTGCATAATTTTGAATGAAGTCAAGGAAATATTCCACAATATCATAAGTGTTACTGTGTATTCTGTTTAAGTTAAAAGGTCGTCTAAATTGTTAAATAAATGCTGGATATCCTTCAAATTTTAACGTTATCTGTATAATCAGTATGCGTATGCTCATTTCTTAGACCTAGTCAAAAACTTATTATTTAAAATTTTGCTCAGCACAACCCAGTGGTTCAAAACATTCTGAACAAGCACTTCAATCAAACTGCTAAAACAAGAAGAACCAATTTAAAACGTTAATTGCAAAAGTTGGTGCTCAAAAATAATGTCAAATCTCTCAATTCATTGATTATTTTTGCGACTACAATACAAAAACTTTTAACGAAATTTCAATAAAAAATTTTGGAATTTTTGAAATTTTGCACTTTCTGAAAAATTGAAAATTTTTGCGGGCCGGGCCGGGCGGGAAGAAAAATTTGACGAGCCTGGCCAAGCGGGCCGAAACCTTTCACGGGCCGACCCGGGCGGGCCGGCAAAAATTTTTCAGGGGCAAAAATTTCAAAAATTCTGCCCGTGCATGTCTCTACTGGGGTCCAATTTGCGGAGGCGTCAGCCGTTACAGTGCAGAGGATGTGTCACGCTTATAATACATAGAGTATGACTGCTGTCATACTCTTTTGTATTATGTACTCTTGGTAACACAAAGATTTAACTTCAAAGATACATCTTTATGCTTGCTGAAAATGTTTTGTATGTCACCGTCATTTTTGGAAAACCGGTTTTTCGCTAGAAGCCATATAATTTCAGGCTTTTCACGAAAAGACTGAAAAATTGCTTCTTTTTGAGAAATTAGGCTTTTCACGAAAAGATGCAAATTTTCAATCTTTTTATGAAAAGCCTAATATTAGGACGGCTTTTCCGACGGTTTCCCCAAAAGTCATGGTGACACACACAGCATTTTAATGTTTATTTAAATAAAATAGATATATACTGGGTGTCATTAAATTCGAATTTAATTCAAATCTAGTTGCAATAAGCAAGATTCTTATGTTCCTTTCTTGGTTCGCCGGAATCATTCAAAAAATTTTTTACAAAGTATAAAGCTTTGAAAATAAGTTTTATTATACAAAAATTATGAAAATAGGAGCCTTGACATTACGATACCATACCAAGTTGTGAATTAAGGTGAGATGATATTTGCAAATATGAGGAAAAATTTTTATGCAATTTTTCGCATTTTGGGAAAAATAAGTAACAAAAATTTTGAGACGATTTCGACAGCCAAATTCGGTATCCTGCTACAAACACTGATGTTCGTTCGCTTTTAGTTTGGCACCAGAAATGTGATCTCGGTGAAGATAAGTGGAGATACAATGGAACTGAAAATGGATGAACTATTGCCGAAGTCATTCAAGCCTAAACACTTACAAGAAGACAACATAGATAGGAGTGACAATTGATGTTTTGTATCCGCAGCATTAAACCTGCGCTTGTGTTCTGAATATGTGTTTCGGTTCAAATATATGTTTATATATATTTTTATCACATCGGCTGGCACCGGAATAAATAAAAAAATTTAGTCCTCTTCTTATTAATTCTGTGACCCTTCTGCGTAACCCGTACAATGCCATCTCCAATTTTCTTGAATTGGTTTCATTCTGCATGTGTGTAGTAGCAGGAGCATTACTTGGCTATTGGCTCTAATAGCTGGCTCTCAGTACTCGCATGCTTTTGAGAACCTGTTCGATCCTGATATCTTAACTAAATTACTTACATTTCTTTCTCAGCTGTTTGGTGGAACGAATAGATCCACCCTGCCTTTTGCAAAATAGGAGACGACTCTTAGGACATCATAAATACACCGCCTAATAACCGGATTCCATTGAGGTGAGCGACCACTAAAGAAGAGGCGAACTGTAGGGGCCAGTTTTATAAAATGTTCTTGAGTTCTTGAGTCTAGTAGCTAAACTACGCTGGAAGTTTTCGAGATCCGCAAGTCGCACTGCAAGTCACACTGAAAAAGTTCTCGAGTTCTCGAGTCAAGTTCTCTGGTCGATTTTGACCAGAGAAATTTTTGCCAACTTGAGACGTACTCGAGAAATTTTTGTAAGTTTAAATTAATAAGTAGTTTCTTCCTGCTTCAATAGTTTGCTCCGTTTACTAAAGAAATCACCATAAAATTGCCCGGAGATATATCTACATATAATTTTATTACAGAAGAAGATGTTGTCACTGAAACAGACCACTCGTATTGTGTTGCTGAACTCTTAAAATCAGCAATCTAACTAAGAAGCTTTATCACTATAGAAGTACAACTCTCAATATACAGTGGATTTTATCAACAGTTTCATTTATATTTTTTAGCAAACACGACAGTTCTTTCCCTCTTTTCGAAGATGGATGGCTAGTCCGGCCGGAAAAACCCCTGATCACTGCAGGAACAAAAACCAACGGACGGCGTCTTTGTCGCACGGGTCTCTGCCGTCCCTCTTGTTGAACAGCTGGGACATTCGCCGGTGGAATAGGGGGATAAGGACCATCCCAGCCTTCCTGAAACCCTGAAAACCAGTCATCCTCTGAGCCAGGAGTGTACTGACTGTCACCTCTCCGAGCTCGTAGCTGATTTACATGACGCTTCCAAGTACGTTTTCCCACGCCAACTTCGTAGATTGTAGGCGAAATATCACTATCGTACCCGGCACGCATTTCCGCGAGCTTAAATAGTCCCGTACCCAAACCTTGTCCAAAACTGAAAATTTGGAACTTGTTTCAGGGAAACTTGGACTTGAGTTTCGCTTCCCTCGCTTCACCAAATCCAAGCGAGTTTGAATAGACCGACCAAAAATTATGTCGGCGGGGATCTAGTGGACGTTGAGTGCTTTGTTATTCTATAGGACAGTAGGAACTGAAGCAAGCGGGAATGCGGATCAGGCGAATTAGGACTAGCGGCTGCTTTCATTTTAGACTTGAAAGTTTGGATGAAACGCTCTACAAGACCTTTTGAAGTTGGGTGGTAAGGGGGAGAAAACAGGTGTGATATGCCATTATTGGTAGCAAACTTCTGGGATTCTTCGAAGTAAAAATGGAGGCATTATCCGAAACTAAGTTGACTGGCAGACCAAAGCGTGAAAAGGATTCTTTCAGGCATGAAATGACGTTAGCAGAAGTTGGAGCACTGAGTTTGAACACTTCGGGCCACTCGGACTTTGCAACCACTAGGACTAACCAGTTGGCACCCAAAAAGGGGCCGGCTAAGTCCAAGTGCAGTCTTTCCCATACTCTAGCAGGTTCAGGCCATGGAGTATATTCTTTTGGAGTCATAGCCTTTGTCAAATTGCAATCATTGCGACTCTTCGTTAGATTCTCGATGTCTGCATCCAAAGTAGGCCACCACACAAATTCTCGAGCTAGGGATTTCATTCTTACAATACCGGGATGTCCGGAATGTAGTTCTTACAATATCCCATCCTGAAGACATGTTGGGATGACGATTCTGTCTTTCCAGAATAAGCAGTCATCTTCACTGGAAAGTGCATCTTTCCTCATATAATATGGCTTCCATTTATCATTCCTTTTATCTGATGGCCAGTTGCTAGCGATATACGTAGCAATTGAAAGTAGTATCGGATCATTTCTAGTAGCTACTTTTATCATTTCATTTGAAACTGGAAGTTTGTCGAACTTGGAAGCTAGCAACAGATGGATTTCTGGATGGATAAATATTCCGCTTTTTCGTTTGGATCAGGCAATCGTGACAAGCAGTCTGCATTAGAGTGTTGAGCCGACGGCTTGTATTCGATGTCATAGGTAAACCCACTAAGCGGTATTGCCCATCTTTGCAGACGGTTGGCAGTATGAACAGGAATACCATGCTTTGATCCAAACAGTACCGTCAGGGGTTTATGATTTGTAATTAAAGTAAATCGTCTTCCGATCAAATATTGTTAAAACTTTTTGACACCAAAAACCGGGCATTGAGTTTGAGTCCAAAGTAGGTAACTTCATCTTTGAAGAAATCACATTTGGCCAATCCTAGTCGAGCTCCGTTGTTAAACAGTCTGTTGAACACTTCAGCCAAATTCTTTCGATGAGCTTCATTGTTATCTCCTGTCACGGCTATGTCGTCCAGAAACCAGGCAGTGCCTTCACATCCGGTCAGCATTTGATCCATCCGCTTTTGGAACAATGCTGGAGCCGAAGAGACACCAAATGGCAACCTTTTACACCTTAACAAACCTCTGTGAGTGTTGATGACACAAAGGTTCTGACTATTTTCATCCAATTGAAATTGATTGTAGGCTCTTGACAAATCTAACTTTGTAAATTTCTGTCCTTTATTTAGCTGTTGGAGCAGACATTCATAGCTAGGAAGCGGATACTCGTCGACTTCCAGAAATCGGTTAATGCTGACTTTGAAATCGGCGCAGACTCTTACCGATCCGTCAAGTTTCATTACCGGGACAATCGGCGCAGCCCACTCGGAGTACGTGATTGGCTCCAGGATACCGTCTTTGATACCCCGATCTAAACTAGCATCTATCTTTGTTTTCAGCGCAAATGGGACCGGTCTGGCTTTGTTGATTTTAGGTATGGCATCAGCTTTTAGGCGCAGATGGGCTCCTGGTCCTTTGAAGTTCCCCAATCCTTCGGCAAGCAAGTCTTGATAACTTCGCAGCAAATTCTTTAAGCCCAATGGTGTTTCCGCCAAATTCTTTGCCAGTGCATGAACGTGAGGCCAATCAATCTTTATTTCAGATAACCAATTTCTTCCCATCAGTGGTGGTCCATTTGCATCGACGACAACAACATTGACTGAATAGGATTTGTCTTTGTAGTTTACAGTAACTTGCTTTTCTCCAACAACCTTTAGTTGATTTCCATCATATCCTAAAATACGACAACTCAGAAAGTAGAGGGTCGGACAGGTTCTAGTATGCGTGAAAGTCAGCCCAACCGAAACCAACTCCAGGTGTGTTTTGACCACATACATACTACATAAATTTGTAGAAAACATGAAACCGATCGGACAAATTTGGGATTTTAGTGACCTGTTGCATTGGTGCACTTGGTGTACTTGGTCGGAGTAACACACGCTTCAGGGGACTTCTGAACATTATATATGTCGTGCCTAAAACTAGTTTTTGCGTAAAACTAGGTTTACGCAAAGAGGTTGCGTAAAAAAACTAGGTTTACGCAAATGTTTATGAGAAATGAATAATAATAATCGATATTATAAAATATCGATTATTATTATAAAAATAAATCGTTTATTATAAAAACTGTTTACAAACATCTTTGCATTGTAAATTCTAACGTTTCTAATTTATCCTTAACATTTTTACACAACTATATTTATAAATTTAAGTTTAAATAGAAGTTTTAGCAGAAGCAGAAATTTAGAAATTTAGCAGAAGGAGTATGAATTTCGCATAAAATATTATTATTCCTCGATTATTATTATTCATTTCTCATAAACATTATTTTTTAAGTCACTAGTTTTTCCATATTTTTCAAAAATAATTACTATTTCGTAGTTCTTTTTCTATTTGCAGCAAAATTGTATAGACTAAAAACCGTTAAGTTTGTGGAAAAATTAGCTGTTTGACATTTTCCATTTTCCATTTGAAAATTTCAATTTTCACTCAAATTCATAAATATATATCGTTGTGTAAAAATGTTATGCAAAAATTAGAAAGGTTAGAATCTAGACTGCAAAAATATTTGAAAACAGTTTTATAATTAACTGGGAAGTATACAGCTACTTTTCATAAATTTCTTAGGAAAAATTTTATTTTAAACAATATTACGCAAATTTTGTTGGTTAAACCTAGTTTTACGCAACAGCTTTGCGTAAACCTAGTTTTACGCAAATTTTGTTGCGCAAACCTAGTTTTACGCAACAGCTTTGCGTAAACCTAGTTTTACGCAAAATTCTTTGCGTAAACCTAGTTTTACGCAAAAACTAGTTTTACGCACGACATATATTCAAAAATTTGGAAAGTTTTGGGAATGTATAGTCCGGAAAGTTTGTGACTAAAAGCACGTAGTCAAAAAATATCCGGACTAAAAGTTTAATTAGTCCTAAAATTTTGTGACTAAATTATTTTTGTGATAATATGTCCGGTCTAATTTTTTGTTAGTCATGACTAAGTACCCCTAAGTCTTCCCACCAGAGTGAGTTTAATGCGACGGACCCATAACCCAAACTTGCTCACAAACGGTAGCATGAATTGTGCAATATGCAATGCAAAATGAGCTTCTGTTTGAATGCTGTGTTAATACCTTATAAGTGGAATTTCTGCAGCAAAAGATTAGTTCAGCATATGACGATACATGCCTCTGTTGACACTATGTCAGAGCCAACAGAAACACCACGTATTAACGTAGTGCCAAGTTATTAGCTCGCTTGTTCTTGCGTTTGGTATCGCGAAATTTTCCTAACCCTTTCGTTGTCTGGAGTATTTGGGCATTTTACCGAAGGACTATTATGTAGAGAACCCGGCCCGCTTTGGCCCAACTGAAGTGTCCTGCTTGAGAAATGTTCAGTATTTCTCTAACTCTGTTTCCAAACTCGGAAAAGCTGGCCAAGCTCAAATTTTGCTCAAATCTATGGCCAAGCAGGGCAAGCTGGCCAAGCTCAAATTTTCTGCTCCAGTCTTTTGACGCCCCCTTGTACAAGGGTTGTTGGTGAATGCTTTACTTTCGTAATCGAATATAACATTCAACTAATGCACTAAGGCTGGAGGTCCAATTTTTATCAATTTCACATATATATTTTGTACTTCCCATCGGTTCACAAAACGAGCCAGTCCAGTTGCGCAGAACGGTTGATTGTTGTATTCGATTACGAAAGTAAAGCATGTAATTCACCAAAAACCCTTGTACAAGAGGGCGTCAAAAGCTGGACAGTTATTGAGCCTTGCGAACTGCGTTATCTCAGGCATCAAACTACAATTGAACAATTGTTAACCGAAATGAATTTTCTGGATATCTGAATGAAACTAAGAGCAACGGCCAAACACGAGTTGTTGCGTCTGTTGCAGCACAAATTGGCAGTCTATTGTCCGCTTCCAGGCTGTCCGAACTTGCGGCACCTATTTGTTCTGTGATGCAATCCGCTAAAGAATAGGCTAGTCGTGAGTATTTGGTTAAAAGGACAGTTATACTGACACTCATAGGACAACGTGGGGGAATGGAGGGTAAGACTGTTCCCGGACCGACAGAAAACGGAGTGGACCTCCTCAAAAAGACCATCTCGTACTGAAGGAAACAAAAGGTAGACTCGCAGCTACATATGTAGCATTTCTTGCCCAATTTTAACGATGTTTCAAAACATTTCTTAAATATCGTATAAAATCGTCATTTTCACTAATTTTTGGCAAAAACTTCAAAACTTTGCAATTTTTTCTAATTTCAGGGAAGACCCCATAAAATTTTGTAACCATTTAATGGTAGACTCTCGTCAAATTACGGGCAGACTCCCCCAGATTCGGACCCCGTCTATGCTCAATGTATGCTCAAATAAATATTAAAAACTACCCAAATAAACGAGCCCGGCATGACCTCAAAAGGTAACAAAAGCTGTGTGCGCTGCCCTGCCACACACACACGATATTTGCTCAGAAATGTGTTATTGGATGGGAAATAACAAAAATTCCCTGTCCTTGTGATTACATGGTCACAAAAGGTGGATGCTAGTACCTAAGCTTTTATCTAATGATTACAGAAACCACGATCATCTTTAACAAAATTTAAATTAACATACAATACCTAATAAATGTATGTATGTCAAAACTTCCAAGGCCGCGAACATCGTTTGGCGTCCTAAAATGTTATTAATAAACGCATCGGTTTTGTTCTAAATTCAAGGGAACTTTTTTTACGAAACATTACCAAAGACCTTTTTAATATCGAAAAATTAAACACAAAATATTGTTATCATATTGCAGTCAATAAGAGACTTTACTTGTGGCTCTTTGAACCAAATAGAAAGAACAGAACAATACCAACGGATTTGTTCAAACTGCGATATAAGCTCGGACATAATGACTTCAGCGTTGATCTGATGCGCTGATGCGCTGCTGCACTTACTCAAACGTAATTCAGTAATGGTCCAGGTGCATTTTGGAAACTATTTAGAAATGAAGTCAAATGAGAGCAAACCAGCAAATAGTGTTGTTTGTTGCACAGATAGCACGACATTTAAGCAACCAAATGCGGGGCGGCAAATAAAATAGCACAGGTTGAGATGATCATAAATGTGGTGAAAATAATCAGACACAGTCTATCGACAACCATAGCTGCGAATTTCCAGTCATTAATCACCTCGCTTTCCTCGTCTTCCTGTCTCATACGCTCAGTGATGAATCGAAGCTCCTTCAGAATATAAAATAGTTCTGGCCTATTACCTCTGTACTGAGGAAGGGTTGCGGAAGTTGGCACTTTTCCAGTATTCGCAGCGCTGCTGACGTCGTTAGAATTGGCCGTTGCCGTGGCGGGAGGCCGACCTGAAAATCGACGACTCTGATACTTAGGCACTTGGTAGGCGGTGGCAAAATTGGTATCATAGCCGGAAACATTCTCCTCTTCAATGTCCAAAATGTTTGCAAGAAGTGAGCGTGAAGTTTTGTCAGCCAGTTCCAGGGCCTGCAGTTCTTTATTTCTTCTTAATGTATTCCTGGTGAAGACATGTCCAGGTCTCTTCATCATCAGTAGCCAAGGCATCCAGTTCAAGAACATTGTTCTCACCTAAAACAAAATCTATGGATACAATATACCAGTTTAAATGCTGCAACGTCACAATAATTTCCACACAAGCAGTATATATTCGAAGTTTCAATTGATCATCGGGTGCTTTAAAATCTTTAATGTTGAACCTATCCAAACGCTCGCTACAGCATTACTATAAAGCGCAACGAGACAAAAGTAACACGTCCAGGTTTGGCATTAACAATTCACTATACGAATTTATTCTTTTTTGTAGCCATGCTTTCTGAACATTAGATTTCTCATTTTTGATCGGTAAAAATTGTGCTGATTTCAACAGGAGTAACATAAATTATTAGTTCCAATAGCATATATGTCTGGGGTGGACACACCTTTTCAGGACTTCGGATAACACCATTAACATCAATTCGATGCGTCGAGTCACGTCTCGTCGCTCCACGATAAACAGAGTTGGACACTTTTGTCCCAAAAATAGTGTGCGGTGCTTAAGGTGGTGGTTTCCTTTTGTGTAAATTTGACCCTAAAGACTTCAATTCTTTATGAAAGTAGATGAAACTTTCCAAATATGCTATTTTGGTGCTCTTTAACATTCTCGGACCAGTCCCACATTTTTAGGTGAAAAAATGAGAAATTTTCGGTTTTTGGCATTATACTCTCAGTAGGTAGTCGATACATCAGATTGGTTGTTATGGATGGAAAGAGGGTACAAAAACGAACAGTTTTGCTTTTACAACCTTTGAGCTATCTCTAGTGGTTAAGTCAGTATAAGCCAAAAACGCTTTTTGGGGTCAAAAAACGGCTGTTTTCGAAAAAATCAGTTTTTTCAAAATTACTGCTAAATCGTACGAACAATTTTCGGTTATTTATACTCAATCGATAAGCGATCTAATTGCCCATTTTATCAGTGCCTATTACCTGGGATTCGTTGCTTTAAGCTAGAGATTTGGCCGAAAAACCATTTTGGCAAAAACTGCGATTATTTTGTTTTGAACAGCGATTTCTCAAAAACTACCCAATGGATTCGCCTGATTTTTGGCTCGATGGAAATTGGCCCTATTGCGGAGGGACATTTTTCTTGGTTTCAGCTAAAACTTCGCCAGTTGCGAGAAAATTGAATACAAAGTTGCGAAATTTCGTGTCACCGCAAATTTGCCGGATTTTCTGGAGTATTGAGGCTTGTTGAGCCAAATCCAAAAAAATGTCCCTCGGCGCATACGTCCTTCATATCATGACACAAGAAAAACTTTTGGCCAATTTTACAGTTTTGAGAAATCCATGTTCAAAAATGTTTGGTCTATATTTAGCCTGTCAGAAGTCAGTATGTCAGAAAATATTTGCTAGTTTTTTTGCTAATTTTGCTTGTTTCGTAAGCTCATCTGAATGTACAGATTATAAGCTTTAAAACGATGTATAAAGCTCTTTCCAACTCCCAGACTTGCGAGAGTTATAGCGTTTGAAAAAATAACGGCAAATGCACTGCACAAAAAGATACCACCACCTTAAGGCGATAAATGGGAACTAATTGCTTGATACCTGGAATCGCGAAACTCTCTGCCCTCTTTACCCAAGTGTTGGGCTCAGATTATGAATGCGTTCGAGAGCTATTCAAATTAATATATACTTGTCAAAATTCAAAAATTCCAAAAACAATTTAATTTTTATTTCTCAATTTACGTGGATGGTAAACTTTGTCTTTTAATTAGCTTGAAAGCTATTCTTGATTATAAAGTCGAATATAAAGCTGTCATTAGTTTCTCATTTGGCCTAGGTTAAAAAGTATATTTTATGGTCAAAATATAATGCTTTTCCTAAACGATCGATAAACTTACGGAAAAAGTCTAATCTAATTAACATCTAATTAGCCTTTTATAAACCTCAAAACCCCTTAGACAAACTTTTTGACACAGCTCTAGAAGAAATTTGTCCAATCGTCCCATCCCACGCACATTACGTTGTTTGTATTGTTCATTGCATTTCATTTGTGTAAACTTACGAATGGAGTCATTTCGTGAGTCTCCAACGTTCTATGATGGAAATTCTGGACAAGTACCGTAAATGTCACTGAAGCTGATACCACAATCATGATGCAGCAAAAGTATGTTCCTAAATTTGATACTGATGTTGTCCTTTAGCAAAACTTAAAACTTAATGCTTCCACTTCAAAACAATGCAGCAAACCAGCAAAGTAGTAAAAGTATTAAATATAAATTAAGGTTTAACAAAAATGTTTTAAAGCATTTTGAGCGGTTGTCCTGCATCCCTGACAGAAGTGGATCCATTCAAACCATACTTTTTGGAAACGTCAAGTGAATGATAGGCTAGTAAACTAGTGTTTGCCACCGGCTTCTAAAGCTAGCAGGCTGGTGTGAACCATATTTTCCCCAATAAGTACCTTTTATAGATAAGGTCGATCACATTATTTTTACTTGCAATCGATTTCTTGCACAAAGATACGTAGAGAATTTTTCTCAAGCAGGCTAAGTTGGTTGATGCTGATTGGCTGTTGGCGACCCCCCCACCCTACGAACGGTGACCCTTTTTGAAAATAAGCTGTAGCATCCGTAATTCTTTGCTAGACCCTCGAGCGGAAGGGGGTTTTTGCAATGTGATTGGCTGCTGTCTACCCTTCTTACACCAAACGGGGACCTCTTTTTTGGCTGCTCCCCCTACTAAAGCGGAGGAGGTATGCGCTGTAGATCAGGTCGAGCCCCTTCCTAAACGGGGGAACATTCGCATACTGTGTACGGAGCAGCGTTACGCAATACCAACAAGAGAATCCATCTAGTGGCTTACTCTTGTTCCTATACATAGTGCAATTATGCACTCTTGCTTTCAACGTATTGCTAAATTACTGGCTACCCAACCTGCATTCAAAGTCACTGCTGAACTCACTTCAATGAAACGTTGACTTTATGCAAGATGAGAACAGAAAAACTGCAATCGGCCAGCAGGCCGTTAGCCGGCCAGTCCATCTTGGCTCCAGGCTCCATTAGACAGCCTCAGCCAGTCTCAAACACTTACGTGATCATAAATATACATATTGACATCTGTTACTACTGGGGCCAATGTTCAGTGATACAATAAGGATCAACTTAAAGAAAACTGGTAACCGCTAAAATGGTTTCAATCAATTTTTTGTTTTTTAAGTTTCAAAAGATGTGGTTTGCATATTAAATCAACTTTAAGTTTGAATGTAGGATAGCCGCCCAAAATTGATAATAAGTAATTCAATAGGAATTTGGACATAGACATTAAGGTGGGCGAGAACAATGTTTATCCGCCGAATAAAAAATAGGCGGTTCAAATAAATTATTAAATCGGTTCAAATGATATTTCAGTACGAGGTGCATGAGTGAATGTGTGCTTGGATTGGGAAATCGCTAAAGTTTGTCGTTTCAGTATATCTCTTAATCAGACAAAACAGACCATTCGTATGGAACTAGATTGATGAAGCAGACTCCATGCTTAGTGAATCTGAGTTCTGATATTATCATGCTTTTAAATAGCAAAATAGAGTCTTTTGTGCTTCCCCCAGTCCCCAGTTTTTTATTTTTTTCGACCAATCACTTTAATATTCTGCATAGGAGTTTTATTGAGGCCAATGAATTCCAAAATTTAACAATATCAAGCAATTTTAACAATTTTAAAATTTTTAGTTTGGAAAGGGGTGACCAAGGGGAACCGAAAACCTTTTATCCTCTATTTTGCTGAAAACTTGAATATAGGTTTATTTCGGGCCGCATTTTAAGTCTGTTTTTCGATTCAGTCTTTTGTTAGCTAGCCCAATATACGCGCATATTCAGTTGACAGCTTTTGCCTCAACTGAGCTAAAAAGTTGGATCAAAAATAACTTCAGCTTTGTACTCAGCGCCCCTGAAAACCGTTGTATGCAAGTTTTCAGCAAAATCGGGAGCAAAAAATTTGGATCTTTTCAGAAAACCCCCAAGCCCACGTTCCTCAAAACTTGATCAAATGGAGTCCAAAT
This sequence comes from Trissonchulus latispiculum, assembly GCA_030248195.1. Taxonomy (NCBI): domain Eukaryota; kingdom Metazoa; phylum Nematoda; class Enoplea; order Enoplida; family Ironidae; genus Trissonchulus; species Trissonchulus latispiculum. The sequence continues at coordinate 37,874 of JASAND010023830.1, forward strand.
TTGGTATGGTTATATTTTTCGACCACACTGACTTTAAGTACCGCAAAATTTTTCGATTTCGTGAAATTCTATATTTTGATTTGTAAGGAAGACCTAGGAGAGCCGAAAAATGTTTTGTCATCGATTTTGCCGACAACGTGCTGGGGTTTATCAGCGAGTCGCAGAACATGAATATGAAGCCAGCTATTCGATTCAGCTTTTTTGGCTCTGTATATATAAGCTAAAGTTATAAGCAAGACATGTAAGAGTAAGTTTATACTGAGCTAACGAACTGGATCGAAAAATGGGCTTGATATTCGGGTTCTGCGACTTCAAACTGACCTACACGCAAGTTTTCAGCAAAATAGAGGACAAAAACTTTTTCGGTTACCCTTGGTGCCCCTAGTATGAAGTCAAAAAATCTAAGTTAGCTAAATCGAAAATTTTGCGATATTTGAAGTCAGCGTTTTATGCATTGCAGCCTTACTTTCTTACACACCTAGCAAGGCCATTTATTGATAGAAGGCGGTATGAATCACTTGTGATGGTATTAGCATAGATGCAGCAAGTGGCTACTAGGTCTATACCTGGAAATAAAGGCTATTCATACTCATATGGAAATGGACTTTGCTAATTAATGTAGATCGGTTTAAGCATATATGGAAACAATTACACACGATAGTACTGCACATGTTAATATAGTTGGGAAGAAAGTAAAGTTGGATATGTAATAAACATTGTTCCTGCCACACGACCACATAATTAATTTTTAACTGTTTAATATTTTAATAACTCTTATTACCTATCAAAGGCACCGCATCTGATGTAGGTGGCATTGCTTCTGCCACCATGAACGAAAAACACATTGACATAAATATTGTCACACTAGAACAAAGCGGAACTGATGAAAACTAAAATTGTACTGTATACTGAATAATTATGATGGTTAAAAGAAAGTTTCTGAAGTAAAGCGTTCAGGCAAAGAGGCGGGTCAGGGTGAAAATGTAAAGGACATCTGGTTGGAAAGTAGTATTTCCTGAGAGGGGAGATTGTCGCGAGACCAACTTAAACTTGCGATATTATTCCTCCGTAATAACTTTGTTCTGGCAGTATAAGGCTATTGATGATTCTTCTGTAGACGCACACTCGTGCTTACGCTTTCGTAAGACTTGAGCAAAGTTGAGCTCAAACTTAGTACGGCATTTGAACTAATGAATTTGTGACATAAACTTAGAATTTCATGTTTTAATGAGGATCAAAAGAAACCAAATATTTTTATCTTCGATTGTGATGAAAAGTTATGCATGAGTAAATAATAGAAAGAGTA
>JASAND010023832.1:0-16876 GCA_030248195.1 Trissonchulus latispiculum
AGTCGTGTAATATCATTCGTATTTGCAGCTTTCGCTTTGTTTTCGTTCGAGTGCAGTCAAAGATATGATATCATCGGTGCGACTTTACTGTAATGATTTTATATATATAACTCCCGATTATATACTATATATATATATAGACTGGCAATAGTTTTTCTCTTACAATCATCCTAACCCCAGAAAATCCGAATTTGACGTTTCACGATAGTCGAATGAACACTTGCCTTAATAAAATCTTTCAACATAAACATTCCTGTTGGCAATGCTAATTCAACATGGAGACGTTCCAGTTTGGGAAGTGAGCCCAAGGCCTCTCCAAGGGACTTTCGTGAACCAACCCAATCATGAATCGAGTACATGTTGAAGTGCCACCGAATATAAACAGTTTCAAGGACAGAAGATGCAGATTTGATATAGCTTATAAACAACGGTAGAGTGATATCAGGTAAATGTTGGAGACATTTGGTAATAGTCAGTCTGAACTCAGAAGGATATTGAGCAATGGAGTTGCCTGAAGTCATTGTTATTTATACTGTCTTGCAGTCTCTTGAATGGCGAGAGATTTAAGAAATGGCCCAACTCGAAACCCGTCGTCCTCCCTAGCAAAATTAACCATTGTTAATTCCAGATCCTGCAAAAAGGGACAGACGAGTTCGCATTGCAAACGGACATTTGCCAAGGAGAGACGGGTGATGCTGTGTAACAGTCTGGAAAATGAGAGACCGGACTCGGGAGGGATTGTCAGTGTAGAAAGGTATTGTAAATTCAGTGATCGAAGGTTCGGCCAAAGCGGGGATCCGTGAGGGATCGAATTTTCCGTCTCGAGAGAAGTCGAAGTCCACTGGCGTTGAGACTGAACACGAATACTGATACTCTTGAGGGAGGCAAGATTCCCAAGACAGTTTTCGATGCACTGCTGAACTCCCGTTGAAACGAAAAGAGTCTCCAAGTAAATCGCATTTGATTTCTAAAAGAGAACGACGGAAGAAGAAGCTGGCTCTATATGGAAACAATAAACGTTCAAGTTTATATCGGAGTTGAGAGATCTTCTAGAAGATCGGGACCAGAAACCTTCTAACAATTCTTCGTGACTAACTAACCTTGAGAAAGTGAATTCTGCGGAGTGAACATAACCTCTACCTCCCTGTGCTCAGTCGGAAAAGCTACTACCTTCTAAGAAAGGGATGCTATGCTGACTGAGAGAGACTAAAGACTGATGAGATAGCGCACTGTTAGGAATGATTAGTCGCTTCAGTTGGCACATTTCTCCCCCAAATTCTGGAAAACAGTGGCGGACTGTGTTTTGAAGAAGAGTAAGAACGAGTCCTGGCAGTGCTGAAGGAATAAATAGTTGGAGAACAGGCACAGCTCCAACATGATTGGCCAATTTTTCCGACATGAAAATGGCAGAAGATTCAAACGATGCCAAGAATTGAACCATTTTATTAAATTCCGCACCACTTAACTTAAATTCAGGCGATACGTCAAAGTAAAGATTTAAGGTCAAACTTCTGGGCAAAGTTGTCAGAGTCCAGTGATTTCGGGGGTCTTGTAAACAGACTCCCAGAGTATGCAAATTAGGAAAGGCGTCGCCAATTCTGGCCAAAACGGACTCACTAATCGGACTCAGCAAGTAGAGTTCTTTCAGTCCGCGAAATCGATTCATTACCCAGGTCGCAAGATTGTCCACCAAGTCATCGGTTGTTTCCATAAAGTGTTGATCATGCCCATTTCCATTTTGTTTTATTTCTGTGCCTCCAACAATCATACACTTTTTATTAGAATATGACTGAATAACGAGACGACGAAATCGAGTGGAAACTTTTTCCAAGGGCTTTCTATGACGACATGGAATCAGACGTATAATTTTCACCAAAACAGAATCTGGCAAGTTAAGCATGGCGCAGAAATCTGCATCATCAGCCATCGCAAAACACAACAACAATGTAAATTGTTAAACCTGAAATAAACAAAAATACAAATTAAGTTTGCAGTTTATCAGTTTATGTACACAAAGCTATGACTCCAATTTTGTAGACTCAACAATTTACAAGGATTCCAAATGATTCGAATGAGAGGTGTAACAAGATGGACCCGGCATTCGTATGTCTTAGGGCCTATATATTTCTTTAAAGATTAAAATGGTCGGATTAAACGGATTAAAAATCAGCCAGATTAAAATTTTAATTTACATTTCTTTAATGCAGGATTAAACGGAATGAAAGGATTAAAATTAACTCGTTTAGTTCCACCATTTTTAATCCGCGGATTAAACGAGTTGATTTTAATCCATTTAATCAGTAATTGATGAAACAGCTATTAAAAATTTTAATCCGCCAACTTTTAATGCGTTTAATCCGCGTTGCTGCACGAGGATTAATAGTTAGTTGAAAATGCAGGCGGAGGATTAAACGAATTAAAATTAATCTTTAAAGAAACAGCGATCTAGCAGGTCGGATTAAAATGAACTCTTTGAGTTTGTAATCCGAAGTGTGAAAAAAGAAACAGGATAATTTAGATCGAAATTTTAATCCTAATTAAAGAAATAGGATTAAATTTAATCAGTAGGCCGAGGTGTTATTTCTTTAATACAGTTTAATTTTAATCTAATCCGTTTAATCTTTAAAGGAATAGGGCATTAATACTAGTCGTTGCTTGCTGCAAAAATACCCATATTTAGAATTTCTACCAGTTCATGAAAACTTCAATATCAATCAAATAAATGGCTTTAGTCCAGGGTTCTAATGTGCTCCCAGCGTCCTAGCAACATTATCGAACAATTTTTGTGGTGTTTTCGCAGATGATATAATTGGCACCGAAAAATGGCAGTGAAACAGTATGGCAGTCTAGCGTGATAGTATGGAGTGTTGGTCATGCCTCATTCTCTGGTACACATGGTGGCAAGGTCCCACCTAGTAGAAATGAGCATGGGCCGGATTTTTTCGGCCCGGCCCGTCCGGGTATTTAGAAAGTGCACATCTGCTACGCGCATTGGAAAATGCACAGCGTGTACGCGCATGGTATTAGAAAGTGCACAGCGTCTACGCGCAGCATTTCATAAGGCGCATCAAAAGTCTATAATACCAAGAGTGGGAAGCTTGGCCCTTCCTAGTGGAAATGGCCTGCGAGATGCTCGGCACATTAAGGCCGAAATCTCGGGGGGTCCCACTTACCATTGTTCAGTATGCGTTTATATGCGTTTGAACTAAAACGCATCTGATTGGCTAATTCCCTACCTTGTGTCAAAATTATGTGTATAGTGGACCCACCCGAGATCTCAAGGGGGGGGGGGTACCGCATAGCGTTGTTCAGCGTGTGTTTATATGCGATTGAACTGAAATGTATTTGATTGGCTACTTAGCTACCGTAATTCTCATCAGTGCATTTCAGTTCGACTGCATATAAACACATGCTGAACAACGCTATGCGGTACCCGCCCCCTTGAGATCTCGGGGGGTCCACTATACACATAATTTTGACATAAGTAGGGAATTAGCCATTCAGATGCGTTTTAGATCAAACGCATATAAACACATGCTCAATGGTAAGTGGGACCCCCCACCCAGAGATTTTGGCCTTAATGTGCCGAGCATCTCGCAGGCCATTTCCATTAGGAAGGGCCAAGCTTCCCACTCTTGGCATTATAGACTCTTGGGCGCATTTAGTCATTCAGGTATAAATGTAGATGGATAAAATATATTTTGCATGACGGTAGCTTGTCGTTACTTCTGTAATACTAATATAAATAGATACGTACATAATTCATTCATATCTTCAGTACAGTCCACAGCTGAAGATCAATGCAAGAAATAATGTTGATTTCAGTTCATAAATTAAATTTGGTGCTGAATTTGTCAACTGAGGGTCTATTTCTTTAGAGATTGAAATTATCGGATTAAACGGATTAAAAACGCGAGCGGATTAAAATTTGAATTGCTATTTCTTTAATGCAGGATTAAACGGATTAAAATTAACTCGTTTAATTAGTTCATTTTCAATCCGAGGATTAAACGAGTTGATCTTAATCCATATACTAAAGAAACAGCGATTAAAATTTTAATCCGCCAAATTTTAATCCGTGTAATCCGCGTACCTGTACGAGGATTAAAAACTAGTTGAAAATGCAGGAGACGGATTATGCAGATAAAAATTAATCTTTAAAGAAACAGCGATTAAGTAGGTCGGATTAAAATTAACTGGTTGATTTTTTAGTCCGAAGTGTGAATAAATAAACAGGATTAGATTAAATTTTTAAACCTAGGCCCTAGGTGCATTAAAGAAGTATGATTAAATTTAATCTGTTTAACGAGGTGCTAATTCTTTAATGCGGATTAATTTTAATCTAATCCGTTTAATTTTTAAAGAAATCGGGCCTAATTTTAATAATGCTTTGAAGATGCATTATGATCAGCATGATCCGCCAAAACAATTACTTATTATAATAGTTCGACTGAGATACAAAATTAAATCAAAATATATAACAAATAAAATTTCTTGAAAAACCAAAAATTTTGTAATGATTAATTATAGTCACTATTGTATTCAATTGATTATTTCGCATTTGAGTAACCTTAATAAAAATTCTTAAATAAATGCTAACTTTCTTAAAAATTTCTTTCTTAAATGCTAATCTTTCTTGTGCTTCTAATATTTTATGTTTGTTTCTAAATAAATAAATTAGAATATTGGGGATTTTAAATGCAAGCTCAAATCTTTAAATTGGGCAAAGGTAATTAAAATTTATTTTAAGTTAATTTTACAAATTTCATTGAATTAAATTGAAATCATATAATAGTTTCATTTTCAATATAATGTAATTCATTAAACATAGTTTAATTGAAATTAATCTAAATTTTCCAGGTTTACTTGAATTTTGTAAACTTTCAATGAAACTTTTTCCGAAAGATGGATTTCACCATTGGCTTGTGTCGGTGTGGTAGATCTGAGATTAAAATTTCGACAATTTCAATTTTTTAATTTTTTTACTTAGAAATAAAACATAAGATATCAGAAAGCTAGGTAGTAAGATTCGAAATTAGCACTGACTTAAAATGAAGCTAAATTGTTTAAGTTAATGTTTTCTTAAAGGTGGAAACCTAATGTGATTAGAAGTTTTGATTTAATTGAAGTTAAATTTTTTATTAGCATTTGTGCAATATCCAATGCATTGATTTTCTGCATATGATATAATAAGAATAACTTTTAATTAATATGACCTTTTCCTGCTTTGGGCTCTGACATAAAATTGTCAACGATTTAATTTATGCATTTTTACTTAGAAATATAATCATGAAATATTAGAAACCTTAGGACGACTAGAAGTTGGCATTTATGACAGAATTTTTCTTTATTAAGATTTACCAGATGCGAAATAAGCAGTAGAATAAAACAATGATTTTCGAAAATCATTGAAATCCAGAAAATTTTATTTGTACATATTTTATGCGAAATAATCAATTGAATACAATAATGACTATAATTAATCATTGCGAAATTTCTGAATTTTTAAGAAATTTTATTTGTAATTTGATTTAATTTTGTATCTCAGTCGAACTATTACAATGAATATTTATTTTGGCGGATCCTGCTGATCATACTGCATCTTCAAAGCATTATTAAAATTAGTTGATACAATTATGAACCAAATTTAATTTATGAACTGAAATAAACATTATTTCTTGCAATGCTCTTCAGCTGTGAAGATATGAATGAATTATGTACTTATCTATTTATATCAGTATTATAGAAGTAACGACAAACTACCGTCTGCAAAATATATTTTATCCATCTACATTCATACCAGAATGGATAAATGCGCCTTATGAAATGCTGCGCGTACACGCTGTGCACTTTCTAATACCATGCGCATAGACGCTGTGCACTTTCCAGTGAGCGTAGGAAATGCGCATTTTCTAAAATAGTGCGCGTACACGCTGTGCACTTTCCAATGCGCGTAGCAGATGTGCACTTTCTAAAGGCACTGGCCGGGCCCGCTAACCAGTGGAGGTCGGCCCGGCCCGGCCTACGGGCCGGGTCAGGCCGGGCCGGGCTGGGCCGACGGGCCCAAATGCTCATCTCTACCACCTAGTGTTGGAGGCAACGGAAAAAAGGGGGAAAGCGTTGCAATATGCAATATTATATCTACAAGTAAAGCTAGATTCAGCTACTATTTAAATAGGCTGTTACTGTCATTCGTTCTTCACGGTTGAGTTCGTTTAGTTTTCAGTACTTTACGTTGAAAAGGAAATTTCTTCGCAAGAGTAATATCGCAAAATTAGCTACCTTCGAGGTACTTTATACCTCTCCGCCAAGGACACCATTATCATTTTTTGACGAGACCAGATGCCTCATGAGCACCTTTCTTACAAATCTTTAACTTGTTTCTAAATTTTCCACATCATTTATTTTCTGTATTGATTTCAACAAGGACAAAACAAAAAAAGTGGCATCATGGATCATAGTGACATTTACTTCAGATCTCTACTGGAAACTGTTATCACCCTAAAAGTATGTTTTATCGATTACACGTGAGAAAGGATTCCCATTCCAGGGGAAGTTCTGATCCGGTGATCTTGCATCTCTGAGGCTCTCCGTTTCTTTTGACCCCTGGTCAACTTCTCATACTTTGGAAAGTCCCGAGGCTTTACTTTTAAGCGGGGTATGCAGGGACAAGTTGCTGGTTTCTGTTTTTCAAAATCGAATTCAGACTGTTTCCACAGGAACTCTGACGCTTCATCTTCGTCTTCGAAATTCCAATAAGCAAATATACCTCATAACGAAACAGACATCTAAAAACCCTAAATCCAAATATAACTACCACTTGCAAGAAACCGTTTAGTAAACTAGACTCATCTGAGTAGTCGAACCGCGAGTGCAAGCTGCTGAAACCTTAATTCGAAACCGTTACGATACGTAAGTGTACGTCCGCGGAAGAATTAAAAAAGTGACAATTTCAATGTGACAAGAAAAACCATCACCGAAAAACCATCATCATTTGAAAAATGCCATTAAACAGTAGTTTCAAGGGAGAAAAGAAAGCGAATTCAACTGAACATAAGGCATAACTTTTGACACAAATTTGTACTAAATTCAACGAAAGGATCTGCAATGAATTCAGAATTTTTTGAGGAATAAAACACAAATAAATCTTTTTCAATAAAAAATTCTGTCTGTCAAATTTAGGAACGATTCTTATTTTTGATCAGTGTTCGGAGATTATATTTTGAAAATTCTTTGTTTAAATTTAACTCCAACCACCCCCCCCAACTATTTAAAGCTATAGATTAACGCAAACAAATAGTCATTGTTGGGTCTACAGTAAACTACCTCGTTTCGTAGTTTATTCCCTGAGGGTGTGGGCAATTCAATTAGACAACACAAGGTTCAAAACGAGTACTAAGGACGTTTCGCGAGGCGGTTTAGAGATTTATCGTCTTCATTTTTCAAAATTATTGCCAATTTGGAGTGCTACAATTGGTTTCCACAGCAGATTGCTTTTCAGAAAACTTGCAAACACTTTTATTTAACATGTGTCCATCACACAAAAATGCCGTGGAAAACTACAAATGGAAAGATCTGGTATCTGGGTACATTCTGCCACTATTTGAAGCGGTGCTTGAAGCTTGTTCAGAGTCAATAAATTCCCTCTGTCGTGCAATAAAACTGTTTTTGCATTTGTAATATGTAGTATGTTAAGAATCATGAACCCAGAAACATTTAGACCAGTGCAATAAACGAACCTCACCGCTGTGGAAACCAAACTATACCGGCTGGTTAATCAATAGTTGATTGTGTGGATCAAAACAGATGAAAAGTTCGATTCCTTACAGTATGTGACACCGCTAGACTTGTGGGAACAGTAGCTGTTTTGTAACAAATCAGGTTTATTTCAGTTCATCACATTCACGCGGCAAACACTACAGAAAGGAACTTTATTGGCTTACAAAAAGTTTGGGTACGACGGAAGTAACTACTTCCTATATTCCTCCATATATCCATATTTCCATTCCAACTCAAAGGAAAACAGGTAATTGCTTACAACTGAATATCCCAATTCCAACTCTCATACACTTTAATTCTTTGCCTCTTGCAAAGATCCACGTCATAGAATCGAACCTCCCACCAAATTTGGGATTTAACTTCAGTCCCTCCCTGCTATGATTGACGAAGTTTGTGTTTGCTGAACTTTAGAGCATGTGCGTAGTGAAAAATAGTAATCCTATCCTTAATTCTCCCTTAGCCCTTATCACTGCACTGCAGACCCGAGAACCTGCTTGATCTCGTCTCCACCATTCTCTGTTTGCGACACTTAAACATAAATAATGCCCGGTTCACGATGGTGTGCATTTGTGCTTTCTCGATTCATGATGGTTTGAAAAGCACAATGCTTTATGGTTTGTGCTCTCCCGATTCATGATAGTGTTCTGTGCCGTTTGCTTTTGTGCTGTTGGTGTGCTTTGGGAGTGTTTGAGTCAAACATTTTGAGTTGTGCTTTGAGTGCTTTCCAATCAGAACAGGCCTGTTCTATGCTGATTGGTCAAAAACTGAAACTGGACGTCACATGAGCACCACAGTATTCCAATTGTTGAATTAAAACTTATTTCGACAAAGCACGACGAAAATTAAACATTAATTTTTGAGAGCATCAGCATTTAATAACTATCATGCGTTAAATAAAGATAAATAAAGATTTCATGCAAAAATTAATTAAGTTAATTTATAATAATTATTATTTCTAATTATTATTAATGATCGTTGTCATTGTTATTATTATTATTATTATTGGTTTGCCGCTACTTCCGAAGGAAAAGGGCAAACCCTTATTCTCGTCGTGTTATTGGTTTGCCGCTACTTCCGAAGGAAAAGGCCAAACCCTTATTCTCGTCGTGTTATTATTATTATTGGGTTGTCGCATTTTTTTAAAAAAAAGACAACCCTATGATATGGCTAAGTTTCTTTATTTATTTATTATTCCGGTCAACATTTGTGTCCCCCCCTTTTTCTCGAGATTGGCTGGACCGATCGGGCTGAAATTCTCACCATAGTTGGAGGGTGACCTGAAGTGCTCCCGTTTGTGGGGTTCAGCCCGATATCTCCCGGATTCCGGGAATGGCGGCTCCCGGAATTTTTAAAAATGGTAAGGGGGGACCAAGGGAAACGTAAAAATTTTTTGTCTCCGATTTTGCTTAAAAGTTGGTCATAGGGTAATTCGACCACGCTGATTTCGAAACTGAAATCGAAATTTCCGGAAAATTGCCGGATTTCGAGATATTGGACCCGGAAAATTCCGGATTTTGAAAAATTTCTCCAAAAGTGGACGATATGGTACTCAAATGAAAGATCTCGTCGAGCTGAACAACTTTCCTTCTTGCGACATTTTCCGGAAATGCGTCTAGCGAAAGTTATGCCCGAAAAACTGAAAATCCGGGAATTCACCAAAACCCGGATTTTGGACCAAAAAATTTTTTGTCTCCGATTTCGCTCAAAAGTTGGTCATAGGGTAGTTCGACCACGCTGATTTCGAAACAGAAATCAAAATTTTCGGAAAATTTACGGATTTCGAGATATTGTACCCGGAAAATTCCGGATTTTGAAAAAATTTTCCGAAAGTGGTCCATATGGTACTCAAATGAAAGATCTCGTCGAGCTGAACAACTTTCCTTCTTGCGAGATTTTCCGGAAATGCGTCTAGCGAAAGTTATAGCCGAAAAACTGAAAATCCGGTAAATCCCGGAAAACCGAAATTTTTAAAATTGTCTCAAAAGTAATCAATATGGTACTCATTTGAAAGCCCTGAACGAGCAGAAAAAGGTTGCAATATAAGCAAAAAGTGAAAATGTATATACCAAACTGAGTTTTGGTCGTATATAAGAGGAACAACTGACGTGTTTTGAATTGCGCCCTTTGATAAAAGAAAAATGGCTGCGACAACCCGTTGATGCCGGTAGGATTTATTATTATTATTGGTTTGCCGCTACTTCCGAAGGAAAAGGGCAAACCCTTATTCTCGTCGTGTTATTATTATTGTGTTGCCCACCTTTCCAAAGGAAGAGGGCAACCCTTTCTACTGTCTGTTTATTCTTATTATTATTGGGTTGCCGCTTTTTACACAAAAAGGCAACCCTTTCATCTGGGTATGTCCGTTTATTATTATTATTCATCATCTCGTTACCACCCCTGTCCCCCCCCTCTATCTCGAGTTTGGGAAGGGGTAGAGAGGTGGTTGATACCTCATTTTGAAGGTCTTGACTTGAACTGCTCCCGGAAGCGCGGGGAGCCCCGGGGGAGCAGAGGTGCTCCCGGAGCACCCCCGTGAGTAAAAATGAGTAAAATAAAAAAGTTGTCCAAATGAGCTAATTTTGGTATCATTCGAAAGCTCTCGGCGAGTAATGAAAAAGTTGTAATTGGGTTAAGGCCTGAAAATGCACTCATTTTAAGTTATGAGGCGAAAAATGGTCAAAAAATGGCCAAAAACGGCCAAAATGGCTCAAAATTGAAAGTTCTCGGATCGGGCTCATATCGGTGTCATTCGAAAGCTCTCATTGAGTATATAAAAAATTGTAATAGGGCCAAGCCGCCAAAATGTACGAAAATTGAGTTACGGAGCTTCAAAGGGGTCAAAAAAAGTCAAAATCGGCCAAAATGGCTCAAAAATAAAAGTAGCGGAAATCACCTAATATGGGTATCATTCGAAAGCTCTCGTTGAGTAGATAAAAAGTTGTAATAGGGCCAAAGCGCCAAAGTGTACGAAAATTGAGTTACGGAGCCGCAAAGGGGTCAAAAATGGTCAAAATCGACCAAAATGACCAAAAAATTAAACAACTCTAAATATGGTCAATATGGTACTCTATTGAGAGCTCTCGATACGGACTACACGAATCAGACTATACTGGGTCACAACGGTGCCTCTTTTGGGAGATATGGCCATTTATAAAAGGAAAATGCCGCGGCAACCCATTCTCGCTACTTCGCTAGTTATTATTATTATTATTAGCAGGTGGGTGTCCCCCCCCCCCTAGAACTCGAGATTGGGAAGGGGTACAGGGTTGGTTAATACCTCATTTTGAAGAGCGTGAAAAGAAGGTGTGCATCCGTGAATTTCATCACTCTATCTCCACCCAGTCGACCAGGGCAGGGAATTTAAATTTTAAATTTTTAAAAATCAAAGGTGGTGGTTCTGGTTCTCTGGGAAGGCGAAAGTGAGCAGACTGTCGTCACAGTGCCAGACGGTCTAAACCTTTTTGTCTTAGTCAAGATGACCCGGTGTATTTGCTAGGACACGTTTAGAATGGTATATCAAATAACTTTTAGCGATATGTAGTTGAAAATTGCTTATCCCAACTGCCCTTTTATGGGCAACCATGTTCAGGCAAAGGTGTCAAAAATGGTCAAAAACTTTTTGTCTCCGATTTGGTTGAAAAGTCGGTTATAAGGTAATTCGTAATTATCCCAACTGCCTTTTTAAGGGCAACCATTTGTATGAAGTAGTGTTAACAAAGTGTAATATAAATATCACTTATCCCAACTGCCCTTCTAAGGGCAACCATTTTAGGATGAAGGTGTCGTCATTATTGTATTCGAATAAAACCAAGCATATTGCAGAAGCACGCATTTCTTGAACGAGAGGCTATCAAAGTCTTAGGAAATAAAGCTGTGACCTAAATGGAATGTGCAGGTGGGCAACACACTCTCGCAGTCGCTTGTTATTATTATTATTCTTCTTCTTCTTCTTGTCCCCCCCTATTAACTCAAGCTAGGCTCAACGCCCGGAGCTGAAATTTGGTGGGTATGTGGGGGTTGGTCCCAAACCTGGCCCATTTTAATTTCATCGCTCTAGACCCACCCAGTCGACCAGGACAGGGAATTTAAAATTTAAATTTTTAAAAATCGAAGGTGGTGGTTCTGGTTCTCTGTCAAGGCGATTCTCAAAAGCAGGTGGGTGTCCCCCCCCTAGAACTCGAGATTGGGAAGGGGTACAGGGTTGGTTCATACCTCATTTTGAAGAGCGTGAAAAGAAGGTGTGCATCCGTGAATTTCATCACTCTATCTCCACCCAGTCGACCAGGGCAGGGAATTTAAAATATAAGTTTTTAAAAATCGAAAGTGGTGGTTCTGGTTCTCTGTCAAGGCGATTCTCAAAAATGGTCAAAAAACTTTTGTTTCCAAATTTGTTGAAATGACGGTCATAAGGTAATTCGGGGTCGCAGATTCCATATCTGCAATCGAAATTTTTGTAGGTTTTGAGAATCTCGAGATATGGCCAAAAGTTACACTGTTGGAGACCGCAAAAGTGAGCAAACTGCCCAGAAACCCGTAATATCTGTGTTTTTTGAACTCGTTAGTCAAGTTTAGCCGGTGGATTTGCTAGAACACCCTTTAAAAAGAAGTGTCAAGTAACTTGTGGCGATATTTAATCGAAAATTCCTTATCCCAACTGCCTTTTTATGGGCAACCATTTTCAGAGGAAGGTGTCAAAAATGGTCGTAAACTTTTTCTCTCCGATTTGGTCAAAAAGTTTGTCCTGGGGTAATTCGGGGACGTAGATTCCAAATCTGCAATCGAAGTTTTTCTAGCTTTTGTGAATCTCGAGATATGGCCAAAAGTTACACTGTTGGAGACCGCAGAACTGAGCAAACTGTAAAGAAACGCCTAATAGTTGTGTTTTTTGAACTCATTAGTCAAGTTTAGCCGGTGGATTTGCTAGGACACCCTTTAAAAAGAAGTGCAAAGTAACTTTCAGCGATATTTAGTAGAAAATTTCTTATCCCAACTGTCCTTTTATGGGCAACCATTTTCAGGTGAAGGTGTCAAAAATGGATAAAAACGTTTAATATCCGATTTGGTTGAAAAGTCGGCCATAGGGTAATTCGGGGACGCAGATTCCAAATCAGCAGTCTAAATGTTTCTAGCTCCCGTGGATCTCGAGATATGGCCAAATGCTACGCTGTTGGAGTCCGCTAAAGTGAGCAAATTGTTTAGAAAAGCCTAATATCAGTACTTTTTTCGAAGCCGGTAGTCAAGCTGAGCTGGTGGATTTGCTAGGACTCCCTTTAAGAGGGTGTATCAAGTAACTTTTAGCAATATTTAGTTAAAATCTCTTATCCCAACTGCCCTTTCAAGGGCAACCATTTCTAGAAAAGTTCCTTATCCCAACTACCTTTTCAGAGGCAACCATTTCCCGAGAATCGACGCTACAAACTTAGCTGCCTGAAGAAAGAAGCGGCGGCAAACCATTCATGCCAGTTTAGCTTGTTATTATTATTGGTTTGCCGCTACTTCCGAAGGAAAAGGGCAAACCCTTATTCTCGTCGTGTTATTATTATTATTATTATTCTTCTTCTTCTTGTCCCCCCCTATTAACTCAAGCTAGGCTCAACGCCCGGAGCTGAAATTTTGTGGGTATGTGGGGGTTGGTCCCAAACCTGGCCCATTTTAATTTCATCGCTCTAGACCCACCCAGTCGACCAGGGCAGGGAATTTAATTTTTTAAAATGGTTCTGGTTTAGAGGGGGGTTCTGGTTCTCTGGCAAGGCGATTCTCAAAAATGGTCGAAAACTTTTTCTCTCCGATTTGGTTGAAAAGTCAGTCCTAGGGTAATTCGGGGACGCAGATTCCAAATCTGCAATCGAAATTTTTCTAGCGTTTGTGAATCTCGAGATATGGCCAAAAGTTACACTGTTGGAGACCGCAAAAGTGAGCAAACTGCCCAGAAACGCCTAATATCTGTGTTTTTTTGAACTGATTAGTCAAGTTTAGCCCGGTGGATTTGCTAGGGCACCCTTTAAAAAGAAGTGTAAAGTAACTTTCAGCAATATTTAGTAGAAAATTTCTTATCCCAACTGCCCTTTTATGGGCAACCATTTTCAGGTGAAGGTGTCAAAAATGGATAAAAACGTTTAATGTCCGATTTGGTTGAAAAGTCGGTCATAGGGTAATTCGGGGACGCAGATTCCAAATCTGCAATCGAAATGTTTCTAGTTCCCGTGGATCTCGAGATATGGCCAAATGCTACGCTGTTGGAGTCCGCAAAAGTGAGCAAACTGCCCAGAAACGCCTAATATCTGTGTTTTTAACTTGTTAGTCAATTTGAGCTGGTGGATATGCTAGGACACCCTTTAAGAGGGTGTATCAAACAACTTGTAGTAATCGAAAATTCCTTATCCCAAATGCCCTTTTAAGGGCAACCATTTTCAGATGTACGGGTTAAAAGCCTTTTGTCTAAAATTTGGACGAAACGTTGGCCCAAGGGGAGGTCGAGAACGTAGATTTTATATGCACAATCAAACGTTTTAAAGAAGTTGTGGCTTTGGAGATATGACCAAAGGCAGTCATGCTTAATTTGCAGCAGGTACTCTAAAAAAGGATTTGTGCATATTCTCCGACTTGCTTTGCAATTTGATTACGTTAGCAAGAAGAACGTTTGTTAAACTGTAAAGTGTCTTTAAGCTAAGAACTGCTTATCCCAACTGCCCCTTTAAGGGCAACCGAATTCCAGAAACATTCCTTATCCCAACTGCCCCTTTAAGGGCAACCATTTCCAGAAACATTCCTTATCCCAACTGCCCCATTAAGGGCAACCATTTCCAGGGAAAGTTCCTTATACCAACTGCCCTTCCAAGGGCAACCATTTCCAGGGAATATATATATATATATATATATAATATATAATATATATATAATATAATATATAATATATATATATATACCTTATCCCAACTACCCCTTTAAGGGCAACAATTTCAGAAAACAACACAGAAAATACTCTTTATCCCCCATTTGACCGAAAATCGACCCTAGAAAATGACCTGCCTAATGAAGGAAGCGGCGGCAAACCATTCATGCCAATTTAGCTTGTTATTCTTCTTCTTCTTCTTGTCCCCCCCTATTAACTCAAGCTAGGCTCAACGCCCGGAGCTGAAATTTTGTGGGTATGTGGGGGTTGGTCCCAAACCTGGCCCATTTTAATTTCATCGCTCTAGACCCACCCAGTCGACCAGGGCAGGGAATTTAATTTTTTAAAATGGTTCTGGTTTAGAGGGGGGTTCTGGTTCTCTGGCAAGGCGATTCTCAAAAATGGTCGAAAACTTTTTCTCTCCGATTTGGTTGAAAAGTCAGTCCTAGGGTAATTCGGGGACGCAGATTCCAAATCTGCAATCGAAATTTTTCTAGCGTTTGTGAATCTCGAGATATGGCCAAAAGTTACACTGTTGGAGACCGCAAAAGTGAGCAAACTGCCCAGAAACGCCTAATATCTGTGTTTTTTGAACTCATTAGTCAAGTTTAGCCGGTGGATTTGCTAAGATATCCTTTAAAAAGAAGTGTCAAGTAACTTGTGGCAATATTTAATCGAAAATTCCTTATCCCAACTGCCCTTTTATGGGCAACCATTTTCAGGTGAAGGTGTCAAAAATGGTCGAAAACGTTTAATCTCTCCGATTTGGTTGAAAAGTCTGTCCTGGGGTAATTCGGGGACGTAGATTCCAAATCTGCAATCGAAGTTTGTCTAGCTTTTGTGAATCTCGAGATATGGCCAAAAGTTACACTGTTGGAGACCGCAGAACTGAGCAAACTGTCAAGAAACGCCGAATATTTGTGTTTTTTGAACTCATTAGACAAGTTTAGCCGGTGGATTTGCTAGGACACCCTTTAAAAAGAAGTGCAAAGTAACTTTCAGCTATATTTAGTAGAAAATTTCTTATCCCAACTGCCCTTTTATGGGCAACCATTTTCAGGTGAAGGTGTCAAAAATGGATAAAAACGTTTAATGTCCGATTTGGTTGAAAAGTCGGTCATAGGGTAATTCGGGGACGCAGATTCCAAATCAGCAATCTAAATGTTTCTAGCTCCCGTGGATCTCGAGATATGGCCAAATTCTACGCTGTTGGAGTCCGCAAAAGTGAGCAAATTGTTTCGAAAAGCCTAATATCAGTACTTTTTTCGAAGTCGGTAGTCAAGTTGAGCTGGTGGATTTGCTAGGACTTCCTTTAAGAGGGCGTATCAAGTAACTTTTAGCAATATTTAGTGAAAATCTCTTATCCCAACTGCCTCTCAAGGCCAACCATTTCTAGAAAAGTTCCTTATCCCAACTACCCTTTTATGGGCAACCATTTTCAGGTGAAGGTGTCAAAAATGGATAAAAACGTTTAATGTCCGATTTGGTTGAAAAGTCGGTCATAGGGTAATTCGGGGACGCAGATTCCAAATCTGCAATCGGAATGTTTCTAGTTCCCGTGGATCTCGAGATATGGCCAAATGCTACGCTGTTGGAGTCCGCAAAAGTGAGCAAACTGCCCAGAAACGCCTAATATCTGTGTTTTTAACTTGTTAGTCAATTTGAGCTGGTGGATATGCTAGGACACCCTTTAAGAGGGTGTATCAAGCAACTTGTAGTAATCGAAAATTCCTTATCCCAAATGCCCTTTTAAGGGCAACCATTTTCAGATGTACGGGTTAAAAGCCTTTTGTCTAAAATTTGGACGAAACGTTGGCCCAAGGGGAGGTCGAGAACGTAGATTTTATACGCACAATCAAACGTTTTAAAGAAGTTGTGGCTTTGGAGATATGACCAAAGGCAGTCATGCTTAATTTGCAGCAGGTACTCTAAAAAAGGATTTGTGCATATTCTCCGACTTGCTTTGCAATTTGATTACGTTAGCAAGAAGAACGTTTGTTAAACTGTAAAGTGTCTTTAAGCTAAGAACTGCTTATCCCAACTGCCCCTTTAAGGGCAACCGAATTCCAGAAACATTCCTTATCCCAACTGCCCCTTTAAGGGCAACCATTTCCAGAAACATTCCTTATCCCAACTGCCCCATTAAGGGCAACCATTTCCAGGAAAGTTCCTTATCCCAACTGCCCTTCCAAGGGCAACCATTTC